>WNWK01020572.1:0-27500 GCA_009830355.1 Cherax destructor | reverse complement strand
ACCAGGGTTCAGTAGCCACGACCAGACGGTGTGTACACCAAGGGTTCAGTAGCCACGACCAGACGGTGTGTACACCAAGGGTTCAGTAGCCACGACCAGACGGTGTACACCAAGGGTTCAGTAGCCACGACCAGACGGTGTGTACACCAAGGGTTCAGTAGCCACGACCAGACGGTGTGTACACCAAGGGTTCAGTAGCCACGACCAGACGGTGTGTACACCAAGGATTGTCGCTCTCTCAGTGCATATTCGTAATGATTATATATTCATTTATCCCTCTTTTAATAACTTTTGTGTGATAATATCCCAGTTTTTCTCACAGACTTGGTGTTAAACATCACTAGTAGTCAAACCACCTAACGTTTAAAGTACTAGTCATATGGTATAATATTTACTATGCCGAAATAATCTACATAATTCCATTACGCAAACAGAATTTGTGTCGCTATTTTTTTGTGACCATTTGTAACCAAAATGCAAAGACAGACATTGACTTTGAAGAGACAAAATGAGACTAGGACATTGAATTTGAAAAGACGCAAAATGCAAATACTGGGACACAATTTGAAAAGACTCAAAATGCAAATACTAGGACATTGAATTTGAAAAGACGCAAAACGCAAATACTGGGATATTGAATTTGAAAAGACGCAAAATGCAAACAAGACATTTTATTAGAAATTTGAATCTTGAAGCTGAGGAAGCAATAGTCTGTCGAGAATCTGGAGAGACAAAGGAGAGTATCTCCCCCTGCCAGAGACTTGACACTTAGAGAAGAGCATCAGACCAAGGCCCAAGCCTTTCCTCTAATCCATGGATGTACAACCGGCCTTCCGCGTACCGCATGCGGGTCTTGCGATGCGGCTCTAAGTCTTGTGTAAAAACTTCAAAAGCATAAATGTAAATTCCAGTGGCACCAATTTCTTTGGTTTATTTTTCATTATATAAAATTAGGTGTAGTACTAGTGGAATTTATTCTTTACTACCTATTACTAGCCAACAGAAATTAAATTTATTTTATCATGGGTCGGTCCTCTCAAGTGGCCCACGCTCATGGGTCGGTCCTGTCAAGTGGCCCACGCTCATGGGTCGGTCCTGTCAAGTGGCCCACGCTCATGGGTCGGTCCTGTCAAGTGGCCCACGCTCATGGGTCGGTCCTGTCAAGTGGCCCACGCTCATGGGTCGGTCCTCTCAAGTGGCCCACGCTCATGGGTCGGTCCTGTCAAGTGGCCCACGCTCATGGGTCGGTCCTGTCAAGTGGCCCACGCTCATGGGTCGGTCCTCTCAAGTGGCCCACGCTCATGAGTCGGTCCTCTCAAGTGGCCCACGCTCATGGGTCGGTCCTCTCAAGTGGCCCACGCTCATGGGTCAGTCTTCCCATGTAACCCACACACACATAGGCCAGTCTTCTTTGGTTTAAAATTTCCCCGGCTAATGCACTAAGAAAACATTCCTCATAAACGGACAATAGCAATTCCTAAAACAAACACTGGTTAATAAATCATATTTTTGTCAATGAAAAAAAAAAAGAGGACTCAAAAACTGCATATTGGATTTATGCAAACTGGTTGCAATTGGGAGTTGAAATGGTCTTCAGTGGTAAATATTAGTGAATTTTTTCAGGTTGCAAGCGTGCAAAACTTGCACTCTGACAGCTTAACCAATGTACGCATAAGGCGTAATCAGGCGTCAAATATTGTTCGTAACGCCGCTGAATCGAACGAAGTGTACAATGTAAATGTGTACTATGTACGCCGTGAGACGTTTGTGTACGTCTTATGTACTTCATAAGGTGAGGACTGTGTATATCAGAGTTTGTTTACACCCGAAACAACTTGTCAAAATATTTCCGGAAAAGCTGATTAGTAGAGCACTGACAGATTCTTCTACATGAATTCAGGTCGTCCTTTATACTGAAAGGCTCTTGTTCCGAGGAATAAGAGTTAGCCTCTTCCTTGGATCAAGTCTGATTACCTCATTTTCCAGCTGAATTAACCCTACGATTTTAACCCATCTCAATAATAATAATATGTTTGGTGCTGTGTTCTATGTTCAGGGGTTTACATTAAATTTGGACAACTTGAAGTGAACCTAAGTGAAGATGAACCAAGTTGTACAGGTGTCATGTGGCACTACTCAACCAAGTTGTACAGGTGTCACGTGACACTACTTAACTAAGTTAAACAGATGTCATGCGGGACCAATTAGCCAATTTGAACAAGTGACACTTAACCATTACACATTTCTCTAAGTAATCGAACCTAAGCCAGTTGACTTTTTTTACACCTCAATTTAAGGGCTACGAGTTATCCTATTTCAGCTCATTTACAAGCTAAGAGCTGTTATCCTACCTCACCTCATTTACAAGCTAAGAGGTGTTATCCTACCTCACCTCATTTACAAGCTAAGAGGTGTTATCCTACCTCACCTCATTTACAAGCTAAGAGCTGTTATCCTACCTCACCTCATTTACAAGCTAAGAGCTGTTATCCTACCTCACCTCATTTACAAGCTAAGAGGTGTTATCCTACCTCACCTCATTTACAAGCTAAGAGGTGTTTTCCTACCTCACCTCATTTACAAGCTAAGAGCTGTTATCCTACCTCACCTCATTTACAAGCTAAGAGCTGTTATCCTACCTCACCTCATTTACAAGCTAAGAGCTGTTATCCTACCTCACCTCATTTACAAGCTAAGAGGTGTTATCCTACCTCACCTCATTTACAAGCTAAGAGGTGTTTTCCTACCTCACCTCATTTACAAGCTAAGAGCTGTTATCCTACCTCACCTCATTTACAAGCTAAGAGCTGTTATCCTACCTCACCTCATTTACAAGCTAAGAGCTGTTATCCTACCTCACCTCATTTACAAGCTAAGAGCTGTTATCCTACCTCACCTCATTTACAAGCTAAGAGCTGTTATCCTACCTCACCTCATTTACAAGCTAAGAGGTGTTATCCTACCTCACCTCATTTACAAGCTAAGAGGTGTTATCCTACCTCACCTCATTTACAAGCTACGAGGTGTTAAACCATACCATACGCGACGGTCTAGAGTTTTGAGACTCTCTGACCGCGGGTTCGAACCCCACCCGTGGTATGGTTTGTTTGCAATCGTGTCATTACGATTTCGTGAGCTACGAGGTGTTATTCTACCTCACCTCATTTACAAGCTAAGAGCTGTTATTCTACCTCCAGCTCCTTTCAAAAACCCAGCTTCATCTAAGCTATACTACCATCATCCAAGATGCCACCCACATCAGTTGCTTAACACCTTTGTACATATTCACTGCACGGTGAACAAGGGGAAAAAATATTCCCAAGTCTCCCCTGCCCCGAGAATCGAACCCATGTTCCTTGATTGTGAGCTGAAGACACACTATAATTTACAGGTGATGGATGAGTTCTCAACTACTGGTTACTGACATGTTTGCTTTCTTACTGAGATGTAGTGATAAAAATTGGTAGTTTTATGGAGGAAGGGATGCAAAAATATGGAGAAGAGGGAGGGATGGAAGGGGAGAGAGGGAGGGAGTGGGAGGGAGGGAGGGAGTGAGAGAGAGAGAGATGGGGTTTGAGAGGGAGAGAGACATTTAAATAAATAAACAGCAGAGACCAAGAGCACAGTAAGGAAGTGTCTATAACGAGGAAGAATGAACATGATTAACAGGAAGCCTACATAAAAAAGTCCAGACAACAAACAGATAACGTACACCACTGGGCGAAAACAGAGCAAAATCAAGGCTGCAGTGATTAATAAGGAGAGATACGAGAGGAAGTGAACTGCCAGACCTATGCAGAGGGACTGATAAGCAGGGAGACACAGAGGATGAGAGGGAGTGAGAAGATTTTCACGCGGGCGTATAAAAGAGTGGGGAAAAAATTGGAAAGAGAGAGAGAGAATACAGCCATAACCAGGCTAGTCACAGCTGGGGCGTTGATGCTGATTGATGAGCAAGGGAGATCTAGGCCAGGATTGCCTCATATGCACAAACACAAAGCTAGCGCCATTTTACATATATATATATATATATATATATATATATATATATATATATATATATATATATATATATAAATCAAGAGAGGATATAGGAAAGTACTGGTTTGGAAATAGAGTAGTTGATAAAAGGTACAGCCTGCCTAGTAGGGTCACTGAAACTTTAATGTTGGGTAGATTCAAAGGTTAGATTAATACATGAAAGACAGGTTGGATGGGAGTGGGACTTGTACAATACGAGTTAATAGGTTATCAAGTGTATTCCTTGGGTAGCATTGAAAATGGGTTGGGCAAATATTTTTGTTAGTGGGTTTAGGTTTGAGTAATACCTGCCGAGTATGGGCCAGTAGGATTGCTCTTATAAAGAGAAGAAATAAAAAGAACCATCAACAAAAAGAAAAAAGAAAAGAAAAAACTAAAACAAAAATAGCCAAAACCTACAATCACAGGTTACAACCACAATCACTCACTATTACACAAAAGTTCTCAGCCAATCTGTCCCCTTCCATTCTCCACCAGACTCATCCCAAGACTCCTTCCTCCCCAGACTCATCCCAAGACTCCTTCCTCCCCAGACTCATCCCAAGACTCCTTCCTCCCCAGACTCCTTCCTCCCCAGACTCCTTCCTCCCCAGACTCCTTCCTCCCCAGACTCCTTCCTCCCCAGATTCCTTCCTCCCCAGACTCCTTCCTCCCCAGACTTCTTCCTCCCCAGACTCCTTCCTCCCCAGACTTCTTCCTCCCCAGACTCCTTCCTCCCCAGACTCCTTCCTCCCCAGACTCCTTCCTCCCCAGACTCCTTCCTCCCCAGACTCCTTCCTCCCCAGACTCCTTCCTCCCCAGACTCCTTCCTCCCCAGACTCATCCCAAGACTCCTTCCTCCCCCAGACTCATCCCAAGACTCCTTCCTCCCCCAGACTCATCCCAAGACTCCTTCCTCCCCAGACTCATCCCAAGACTCCTTCCTCCCCAGACTCATCCCAAGACTCCTTCCTCCCCAGACTCATCCCAAGACTCCTTCCTCCCCAGACTCATCCCAAGACTCCTTCCTCCCCAGACTCCTTCCTCCCCAGACTCATCCCAAGACTCCTTCCTCCCCAGACTCATCCCAAGACTCCTTCCTCCCCAGACTCATCCCAAGACTCCTTCCTCCCCAGACTCATCCCAAGACTCCTTCCTCCCCAGACTCATCTCACTCACGTCTAAGATACTCATTCTTACATTCTTTCCTCAAGATCGTTTCTCTCCTCTCCCACACGTCAAGGATGCTCCTCCATACAGTGTTTCTTCCACCTCGTTTCTCTCCCTCTCCATTATTGAACCTGCCACTTGATTTAATAACCATTATTCTAGCGCTAGTTTATCAGGATTTCTTTATTTTCTTACCGTTATCTATTGTTCATTCCTGTGGTTCTTCCTTCGTTTCATTTCAGCATTTTTTAACTACTGCCAGTAGGTCACTGTCTCGTCACACTACTGTCCAGGAGACTACTGTCACCTCTCGTCACTGTCCTCTTTCCCCTCTCTTCCTCCTCGTTATCACACCCTTCACCAGCTCCATCTATCACCTCCTCTTCTCTTTCCCTTCAGAATATCCTTGCCAATTATCCTTTCTTCCCGGGATTTTTTTTCCCTCAGACTCCTCAGTTCTCTCACCCTTTCCTACCATATCTTCACACATATTTATGCTAGGGGGAGGGGTGAGAAAAACCTGCCTAGTATGGGCCAGTAGGCCTCCTGCCGTGTTCCTCTTATGATCTAATGTACATGTCTACACTCTGTGTATGTATAAGTGTGTTGGGAAGGCGCATGTATACAGAGCTTTTTGACTTACTCATACATCTTACAGAGTACCTAACAGGGTGTGTGTATACATTTCCTACTCTAATATAATTTTACAATGTATGTATACTTTCACAGGGCCTACGTATGCCCTTCATACCAACCATACTGACACAGAATATATGTATGCCCCTCGCTTTATGGTATACCTATAATAATAGTTATAATTTAATAGTAATATTATGATAATATAAATAGTAATAATAATAATAATACCATGCTAATATATCTCAATAATTCGTATTTGCGTTTCACATTTCTTAAAACAAAAACTATTATAAATAAATAAAAAAATGACAACATTCATAACTATTCACAGTGCAGTGTGTCGTGCTAAAAAGAATAAATTTAGAAACAATTCGAAAAAGTTTCCAAAATATTTTACTAAGCAAAATGAGAGGCATTTACTGTGGCACAAATACAACAGAGATACTCGGAGAATTGGAAGGCAATCGTGTTTGATACGAGGAAGGGCGAGGGGTTGCTTAAATGCCTCGGATCAAGAGCGGCTCGAAGGCTGATACAGGAGAAATACAGATTCTCCCATGGGCTCTAAAAACGCGAGGAGACTCCACTCCGGCCTTCCAATGGCGCTACATAGCACCGGGATGCACCTACAGTAGTTCAAACCTCCATACATATAGCACCGTGATGCACCTACAGTAGCTCAGACCACTATACAGTAGCGCTACATAGCACCGTGATGTATCTACAGTAGCTCAGACCACTATACAGAAGCGCTACATAGCACCGTGATGCATCTACAATGGGTGAAACGTCGCTCCCACAATGGGCAAAGCCTCGCATAATAAAGCCCCACAATGGGCAAAGCCTCGCATAATAAAGCCCCACAATGGGCAAAGCCTCGCATAATAAAGCCCAACAATGGGCAAAGCCTCGTATAATAAAGCCCAACAATGGGCGAAACTTCGCATAATAAAGCCCCAGAATGAGGCTAAACCCATATGAACCATACGGTGCCTGAATTGATCCGCCACTGGACCTTTTGGTCACCTGACTGAGACCTTCTACTGGGCAACTGCACAATGCTAACACCTTCAGGAACCTTGTTACCTGCGCTTGTAAGTTTTTTTTTTATCAGCATCGGAAATCTGAAGCCGATTGCACGGGGGAGGGGTGGGGCTCTCAAGTTATAAACAAACACGTTGTAGACAGGAAAAGAACGCTGTACCTTACATGATCGGCTCTACACTGAAGCCATATGAAAACTTGATATCTGAGAGCTCGCTATCTCGTAAATAAGGACGTCATAAAAACTCCAATTTTCACTATTTCTCAATATCCTTATTTTTCGGTTACATTCTAATACAAGTTTTCCACATTTCTATGGAAAAATATTATTTTTAAGAAACTGGTATTTAAGTACCTTCACTGAGTTACTAGACAGTACACGTCAAAGTTATGAAACTTATGGGAAGAGATATACATAAATGATCGCATAAAAATCAACATATCAATTTCCCTAATTTTTTCAACTGGCTAACTTGCACTTACACAGCCCATGATGAATTAAAAGAAATTTCAAAGGTACACCAGTATTTAGAGTTTGAAGTCGATCAGAAGAGGCATTCTCCAGCTATTGCTCGGAATCCAATTATTCTAATTTTAACTATGTAAATAAACTAGCTAGTCTGCATAAACAAAAACATATTCTCTCCAGAAATTGCTAAGTCACTAATAGTAGCCATACAGAAGAGGCACACTCAAGATATCTATACGTTAATATATCATACTGAATGAAAACTAACACCAACACGTTCCAATGACAACCCCAACCTTATACATAACGGGATACATCAGTACTGAAAATTGAAATCAGACCAGATGTTTTCTCAAGTTTTAGCACGAGAAGCAAATCCTCCGACAGTAGTATCAAACTGACCAGAGGTCACCTGCACATGCCAATAGTTGCACGAAATTTTTTCCGCTAATTACAGCACAACAAATATCAATATTTTAAGCCGATCGAATGAGTTGTCACGTTAGTCATGAAAACATTGGAGGACGAAGGAAAAAAAAAGGAGAGACCTTTACTTTTCCTCTCTCCAGCTTATTCTTTCCCTATCCCAACTCGCCAGCTTATTCTTCCCCTATCCCCACTCGCCAGCTTATTCTTCCCCTATCCCCACTCGCCAGCTTATTCTTCCCCTATCCCCACTCGCCAGCTTATTCTTTCCCTATCCCCACTCCCCAGCTCACCTATTATCTTGACCTTGATCTTGGAGAGACCAAACATTAGAGCAAAACATAAGGGACAATTTTCAGGGGTATCTCATATTTAAAAATAAATAATATATTCAATAATTATAAAATATGATAAAATAATAGTAAGAATATAATAATTAAAAAAAATAATAAAATAAACTTTCATTACTTCACCTTCCTGCAGCATCTTCATCTCCGGGCAGCACCTC
Source organism: Cherax destructor (assembly GCA_009830355.1). Taxonomy (NCBI): domain Eukaryota; kingdom Metazoa; phylum Arthropoda; class Malacostraca; order Decapoda; family Parastacidae; genus Cherax; species Cherax destructor. Next base: position 19,224 of record WNWK01020572.1, on the reverse strand, counting down.
CAGTAACAAAAAAAAAAAAGGTAATGACAAAAACGGAAAATAAAGAAAGACCACCACCACCACTACTACCACTACATACATTACGGGGAATTTACTAGCAGCAAGAATTATTACTGATACTTGCCGCAGATTTATTGAGCCTGGGCAATAAAGGCAATAAAGGAACACACGGCTTTCCCAGATTTATTATTTTGTTATAAGAGAGTTAATTTACGTTGACATCGAATCGCCTCGCTCTGCGCCTCTCCCTCCCCCCCTCTCTCTCTCTCTCTCTCTCTCTCTCTCTCTCTCTCTCGCGTAAAATCGTTGGGTATTTCACTCCTGAAAATAATTAACCATGACAATGAAATCCTATTTTTTTTCACTCGCGATATCGGCTGCAAATTTTTATACAAAGTAATATGAGAAAAAAATATTACTATTATTATTATTATTATTATTATTATTATTGCTGTTTCACGAAGACACGACGTATATAGCTGAAGATTACAATATAAGAGCAGAGTTAGAACAAAGATAGGACTGAATTAAGGGTGATAAAGAGGTATTAATGAAGGTCACAGAATTCTCTCTCTCTCTCTCTCTCTCTCGTAATAAAGAGGCTTTGGAGCTTGAATGAACAATTAATACCGACTAATAAATTATGATTGACACGCTAAAATATATAATTGTGGTGATAACCGAAACGTGAAAATAATAGACGAAAAAAATGTTATGAATAGATGAGACATACCATAGCCAGTTTAGTATGCAGGGCTTACCAGAACAGCAGGCAGGGCAGGACAGAATAACAGGCAGGGCAGAACAGAATAACAGGCAGGGCAGGACAGAATAACAGGCAGGGCAGGACAGAATAACAGGAAGGGCAGGACAGAATAACAGGCAGAGCTGGACAGAGCAGGCAAGGCATGACAGAATAACAGGCAGAGCTGAACAGAATAATAAGCATGGGTCAGAATAATTTTGTGTTATTGATTGCATGATGGAGCAATTATCTAGAGTAAAATATAATTCATATACCGCAACACAGATTAGTAGCAGTTGTGTTAGTGGACATTATCAACCACCAGCCAGAATTATCTCACTCTTTCTCTCTCTCACATAATATATATATATATATATATATATATATATATATATATATATATATATATATATATATATATATATATATATGCAAGACAACCACTATGAAAAAATAGAAGAATTCCAAGCGCTTTCGTGACTACTCACATTATCAAGGAACTATAAAAGGAAACATGACAAGAAGCCTTATAAAGGGGCAGAATACACCTCACAGTCACATCACACTAACAAAGACAACACCTCACAGTAGCGTAACAACGCACGACTCTGTGAAGAGGAACATAAACACCTGTTTACTGTGATCTTTTGCATATATATATATATATATATATATATATATATATATATATATATATATATATATATATATATATATATATATATATATATATATATATATATATATGCAAAAGATCACAGTAAACAGTGATATCAAAATATGCAAGACAACCACTATGAAAAATATAGAGGAATTCCAAGCGCTTTCGTGACTACTCACATTATCAAGGAACTATAACAGGAAAACATGACAAGAAGGCTTATATAAGGGGCGAGACTACACCTCACAGTCACATCACACTAACAAAGACTACACCTCACAGTAGCGTAACATCTCACGACTCTGTGAAGAGGAACATAAGGACCTGAAACTCTTCCCAAGAATTAAGATTAGTCCAATTTATCATTAAATTCTTCCCAAATTTTATTAATTATAAATGAATCCAATATATATAAACCAAAAGAAATATTCATATTATTTTTAAAACTGCTTTTAATGAAACATGATTCTATTATATTTCTCTCAACCATGGACTTGCTTGATACAACCTTCTCAGCATTTTGAAAATCAATTGGATGGTTAAAATCTCTCACATGAATAAATAGAGCATTAGAATCTTGTCCAGTTCTAATGCTATATTTATGTTGTTTTAATCTTAGTTCAAGACTTTTACCAGTTTGACCATAATAAACTTTATCACATATTTTACAGGGAATCTTATAGACACATCCGTCAGCATTTTGGGGGGAATTTTTTATCAAAAGTCTTTTTACTGTATCAAGATTTTTAAATACAACTTTGATATTAAAATTCTTAAGAAAGGAAGGCATATAAGAACATAAGAACATAAGAACATAAGAAAGGAGGAACACTGCAGCAGGCCTGTTGGCCCATACTAGGCAGGTCCTTCACAATCCGTCCCACTAACAGAATATTTGCTCAACCCAATTTTCAATGCTACCCAAGAAATAAGCTTTGACAATTCTACCCACTCATGCGCGAGTCCCACTCAAATCCAACCCCTCTCACTCATGAATTTATCCAACCTAAATTTGAAACTACCCAAGGTCCTAGCTTCAATAACCCTACTAGGCAGACTATCAATCAAGTTTTCATGGTAAGGGAGAACCAACATATTTTTGGTTGAATAAGGTTGGTTGTCCCTTTTTGGATTGTAAAAAGTATTCCTAGCTATTTTAAAAGATTTATCAATTATGTTTCTTGGGTATTTTAAATCATTAGCTATTTCATAAATTTTAGAGATTTCTTCATCTATGAACTCTGGACTACAAATACGTAATTATAAATTGGATTCATTTATAATTAATAAAATTTGGGAAGAATTTAATGATAAATTGGACTAATCTTAATTCTTGGGAAGAGTTTCAGGTCCTTTCTTATGTTCCTCTTCACAGAGTCGTGAGATGTTACGCTACTGTGAGGTGTAGTCTTTGTTAGTGTGATGTGACTGTGAGGTGTAGTCTCGCCCCTTATATAAGCCTTCTTGTCATGTTTTCCTGTTATAGTTCCTTGATAATGTGAGTAGTCACGAATGCGCTTGGAATTCCTCTATATTTTTCATAGTGGTTGTCTTGCATATATATATATATATATATATATATATATATATATATATATGTATATATATATATATATATATATCTCGTGCCGATTAGGTAAAACTTGCGATTTTGGCTTAAATAGCAACGCTCACCTTGACATATAAGACAAGTGAAAATTTGTGTATGCAATAATTTCGCCAAAATCATTCTGAACATAACGAAAAAAATATATTTCATTGTGTTTATTATTAAATTAATGTTAACGTATCTAAAATATATTTAGTTTGGTTAGGCTAAATTAAATTGCGCTTGTTGTAATAAGGTTAGGTAGGTTTTCAAAGTTTCTCTTGGTACAAAATTATAAATTCTTACATTAACATAAATGAAAAAATATATCTTTAAATGTATAAGATAAATTTTTAGAAAGGACTTAATTTTAGATGAGTTCTTGCTAATTGACCAGTTTTACCTAATCGGCACGACTATATATATATATATATATATATATATATATATATATATATATATATATATATATATATATATATATATATATATATATATATATGGCTGAGTGGATAAGGTGACATGTACGTTGTGTTGTCTCGAGACTAAAATAGCAAAGCTCGTCTGGCCGAATAGGGCAAGTGAAAATTTGTGCATGCAATAATTTCGCAAAAATCATTCTGAATCTAACAATAAAAAATATATTTCATTGTGTTTATTAAACTATTGTAAACTTATATAAAATATATTTAGTTGGATAAGGCTAAATTAAATTGCGCTTGTTGTAATAAGGTTAGGTAAGTTTCCTAAGGTTCTTTTGGTACAAAATCATTAATTTTTATATTAACATAAATGAAAAAAATATATCTTTATATGTATAAGAGAAAATTTTAGAAAGAACTTACTTTTAAACGAGTTCTTGCTAACTGACCAGTTTTACCTATTCGGCACGACATATATATATTGCTAAAGTTGTCCCCGCAATATTGTGTGTTTAGTGGAATTCTACGCACTAATTAAGAGCTATTCTAGACATCTGGTCAAGTCCCATTCTTGGATGAAGTGACACGAACCTTGCCATTTTTTTTAACACTGCAGCCATCTTCCACAGACATAACACTGCGTCCCGTCTTCCACAGACATAACACTGCAGCCGTCTTCCACAGACATAACACTGCGTCCCGTCTTCCACAGACATAACACTGCAGCCGTCTTCCACAGACATAACACTACGGCCCGTCTTCCACAGACATAACACTGCGTCCCGTCTTCCACAGACATAACACTGCAGCCGTCTTCCACAGACATAACACTACGGCCCGTCTTCCACAGACATAACACTGCAGCCGTCTTCCACAGACATAACACTGCAGCCGTCTTCCACAGACATAACACTGCAGCCGTCTTCCACAGACATAACACTGCAGCCGTCTTCCACAGACATAACACTGCAGCCGTCTTCCACAGACATAACACTGCAGCCGTCTTCCACAGACATAACACTGCAGCCGTCTTCCACAGACATAACACTGCAGCCGTCTTCCACAGACATAACACTGCAGCCGTCTTCCACAGACATAACACTGCAGCCGTCTTCCACAGACATAACACTGCAGCCGTCTTCCACAGACATAACACTACGGCCCGTCTTCCACAGACATAACACTGCAGCCGTCTTCCACAGACATAACACTGCAGCCGTCTTCCACAGACATAACACTGCAGCCGTCTTCCACAGACATAACACTGCAGCCGTCTTCAACAGACATAACACTGCAGCCGTCTTCCACAGACATAACACTTCTCCCATGAAGATTAGAAATTCAGACTGGAAGCTTTGAGTGGGTTCTTACAGTGATCCTACATATGATCTGCAGCTCCAAATACATAGAAAAATGTTGCATCTTTTTGTAATACCTTACCTCCGCTACGCTTCCATTCACACAACATCAGGGAGTGCATACAGACCAAGGGCCTAAACAATAAATACCACACCCAAAGAGAATGAAAATTGCGACTGGCGTGTAATTTTTCACTCGGGTAACGGGAATGAATATCAGAAGTCATCACAAGAACAGGACAACATCAGTGCTGCAACATATACCATTACCTGTGCTTGTGATAGTTCGGTGGTAAGACTTCACGTAACCAAAACACCAGAATTCAAGAACAATAACACACCTGTGGTACTCTCAACACAACACATGCAGGGATATTTATTCCTACTTTATAGCATAGCAAGAAACAAAAACTCGTTCAAAAAGATACAGGAGCAGAATATCTCAAGAAATGTCTTTAATTAGTACACAGAACACCGTTCCATAAAACCAAGCTACGTTTATATGATAGGATGTGTATAAAATAGATACGGACGTAAAGAAGAGCTATAAAAATGGCTCCACAGCTGAAACATACGAGTGATAATGAAAGACTGAAAACACGAAAGATGTTCCGTTGGCTGATAGAAAAAAAATTACAATAACAAATGACAAAAAAAGGCTTTGGAAGAGTAGATAATCAAGAGCTCAAAGTACCATCAACAGAGATAACAGAAGGGCGCACATGTTAATTAATGAAACAGTGGAGCTGAAGGGATACTAGGAAATTTATCTTCGCAAACATGGGAGGAAGAATTAAATGCAACATATTGTGTAGGAATTAGTACAGCCATAAGAATATTTTTGTGAATTATTTGATGAAATAATTACTGGAGAGGGACACCACGAGCACAGCTCTGCTACTGTTGCTACAAATAATTACGAACAGCTAATTGCAAACGCACATACACACACACACTCAACCTACTGTGTAGGCGAAACCTTTCGGACTAATGATACCTAACTCTTGCACATGTGCCTTACTTTAGTTATCAACTTGTCAGTATTATATACCATTATCATTCTCAACCTGATGACACTGGAGGAGAGGATACAATAACGTACAAAATATTGAGAGGAACTGATAAGGTGAACAGGGGCAGGATGTTTCTGAAATAGGATACAGGAACAAGAGGGAACAAGTGGAAGTTGAAAACTAATGAGAGTCATAGATCCTACCATCATGTAAAACAAATACAGGCTTTCGTTTTACACTCACTTGGCAGGACGTAGTACCTCTCTGGGCGGCTGCTGTCTACCAACCTACTACCTAATTCTACCAACCTACTACCTAATATATATATATATATATATATATATATATATATATATATATATATATATATATATATATATATATATATATATATATATATATATATATATATATTCTTTCTTCTTTCAACATGTCGGCTGTTTCCCACCACTACTTTAATGTTAGTTAAAAAGTTCTGTTATTAGACTGAAGAAAGTCAAGTTCCTTGAAGATGTGTTGAAGACGCTTCCGTCTTCCCGTCTGTCTTCTCTTCTTCTTCTTATATACTTAATATCTTCCCGTCTGTCTTCTCTTCTTCTTCTTATAGATGTTAGAAAGTATTTCTTCAGCCTAAGGGTAGTCAGGAAGTGGAACAATCTGGAGAGTGAAGTAGCAGAGGTGAGATCCATACATACCTTAAGAAGAGGTATGGTAAGGCTCTTAGAGAAGGGAGAGTGTGGACCTAATAGCGACCAGAGAAGAGGTGGGTCCAGGAGCTGTGACTCGGCCCCTCAAACCACATACAGATGAGTACACAAACACATACACAGTGCCTTCGACAACTACTATATATATACACACACCAAAAAAAAATAAACAGGCCAAGTGTCTAATTGACAAGTGCCTTTCACAAAATGGTAGCTCACTCTCTCTCTCTCTCTCTCTCTCTCTCTCTCTCTCACACACACACACACACACACACATCACAGTGGGCGCCTGAGACGAGCGGGGTCCCACAAGGGTCAGTCCTAGGACCAGTGCTATTTCTGGTATACGTGAATGACATGATGGAAGGGATAGACTCAGAAGTGGAAAAGATAGGGTGGACAGAGACAGGATGTTCCAGAGAGGGGACACAGAAACAAGGGGTCACAATTGGAAGTTGAAGACTCAGACGAGTGAAAGGGATGTTAGGAAGTATTTCTTCAGTCATAAAGTTGTCAGGAAGTGGAATAGTCTAGCACGTGATGTAGTGGAGGCGGGAACCATAAATAGCTTTAAGACGAGGTATGATAAAGCTCATGGAGCAGTGAGAGAGAAGACCTAGTAGCGGTCAGTGAAGAGGCGGGGCCAGGAGCTAAGTCTCGACCCTTCCAACCACAATTAGGTGGGTGAGTATACACACACTCGGGTGGTAACACAAAGCCTCCTCATCACACTATTCCAAGGACCATTATGCGAAGACTAGCACAGGATTACACAGTAGGGAGAGACTCACACACGTATTCTATATTCTAGTGATGTTATCTGCCACAAAGGCTGACACATCTAACAGTAGCAACACACCGAACCAGCAGCCACAAATAAGTCTGTATTCTCCTAATTGTGTGTGTAGGCGAGTCTTGTTCTTATTTTCCCGGACACCTGTCTCTGGGGATAACTAGATTATATGATATTACGTGATGAGACTCTCTCTACATGTATAATTCGGTGTAATTTGGTTATGAATTATATATAGTACGTTTCTGTTTTTAACCCATGTTTAGAGGAGTTTGGCTGCTAATGATGAAGGATGAACAACATGCATGAATTTCTTAAGCGAGAAAACTAAGTACTCACAGAAAGTACTTTCGAAAATGCACACAACAAACACTGCCTCAGTTAAGAGCACCTAACAACCCTACAGAAGTAATCCCCAGCAAACAAGCCTCAAAACAAAGCAATGTATACCTAACAATCTTGCCAGAATTTAACCAAACATTTAGATTTTGTAGCACTGTTAGGCTCACTAGTGTTCCTTATTAAAATTGATAACTGTATTTACATAGAACATTTTTGTTTTTGATAATGACCAGCTGTCCTCCTTGATTATCTATTTGTTTTAGCTCTGATAATGGAGTTGTATACTACGAAATGTTTGGATGATAAAGGTGTTTACCACGGCTTTGGTAATTCCATTCCTTATCGTCTTCTCTGAGGATGAGAGTCCCCAATAAAGTTCTAGAGGTGGTACCTCCTTTTATATATATATATATATATATATATATATATATATATATAAAATATATATATATATATATATTAGATAGATAGTCCATACTCTAGTTATCTCTATTCTCAACATTATATGCAATGCAATTCCACAACAGATAGAGCAGAATTTAATTAACTATTGATGTTAATGAGTTTATTTGCCCAAGACAACTTGGAGATTGCAGCTTCTAAATGTAATTACGGCTTGAGTCATTATAGTAATTACGCTCTAATGGCAGTGTGCGTTGCAAATCCAGGCTCCTGCAATCATCGTCAGCAGTGTGCGTGCGTGCGTGCGTGCGTGTGTGTGTGTGTGTTAGTTACCATTTTGTCCTAGGCACATGTCGATTAGACACTAGGCCTGTTGTATATGTTTGTGTGTGTGTGTGTAAGGAAACACTTCGAAATGTTTCGGCCCCGCCGGGAATTGAACCCCGGCCCTGTGCGTGAAGCAAGAGCACTAGCCACCATGCCATCGGGGCGTGTGTGTGTGTGTGTGTGTGTGTGTGTGTGTGTGTGTGCGCGCGCGCGCAGGACTGGTGAGTTGCTATCCTGTAAGATTCTCTCACCCGAAGGAATTTGAGGGATTACATGAGGAGAATCAGGAATCGAACCGCCGTTCTCAGAGTCGCTCTGGACGTGCAATTGAAAGGAAGGTGAGTTCATTCTCAGCGTTGCATACACAACTTATTAGCTTTACAATATGGCGAGACTATTTCTTTAAATAATGCCGCAATAAAGAGATGTGGAAGCAACAAAGATATAGAAACAGAGTTAGAGAAGCAACAAAGCGTGGAAGCCATAGTTAGGGAGACAAAGAGAGGAACAAAAAATTATTGAAATAAAGAATTATAGAAGCATTAAAAAAATGTGGAAGTATATATTAATAAAACAATTCGATGAACGCTACATTAAAGACACACGCACGCACGCACACATAGGCTGCAAGCCTGGTCCAGCAATTGGCTCCTGGAGTTCAACCCCACCAAGTGCAAAGTCATGAAGATTGAGGAAGGGCAAAGAAGACCGCAGACGGAGTACAGCCTAGGGGGCCAGAGACTGCAAACATCAATCAAGGAAAAAGATCTTGGGGTGAGTATAACACCAGGCACATCTCCTGAGGCGCACATCAACCAAATAACTGCTGCAGCATATGGGCGCCTAGCAAACCTAAAAACAGCTTTCCGACATCTTAATAAAGAATCGTTCAGGACCCTGTACACTGTGTACGTCAGGCCCATACTGGAGTATGCAGCACCAGTTTGGAACCCACACCTAGCCAAGCACGTGAAGCAGCTCGAGAAAGTGCAAAGGTTTGCAACAAGAATAGTCCCGGAGCTAAGGGGTATGTCCTACGAGGAGAGGTTAAGGGAAATCGACCTGACGACACTGGAGGACAGGAGAGATAGGGGGTACATGATAACAACATATAAGATACTGAGAGGAATTGAGAAAGTGGACAGAGACAGAATGTTCCAGAGATGGGACACAGCAACAAGGAGACACAGTTGGAAGTTGAAGACTCAGATGAATCACAGAGATGTTAGGAAGTATTTCTTCAGTCACAGAGTGGTCGGGAAGTGGAAGAGTTCAGGAAGTGATGTAGTGGAGGCAGGTTCCATACATAGCTTTAAGAAGAGGTATGATAAAGCTCATGGCGCAGGGAGAGTGACCCAGTAGCGGCCAGTGAAGAGGCGGGGCCAGGAGCTATAAATCGACCCCTGCAACCACAACTAGGTGAGTACACACACACACTAATCGACAGGTGCCTAGGACAAAATGGTAACTAACACACACAGGATGTAAGTTACAATAGCAGGAAGAGAAACAGTTGAAGGTTGCAATAACAGAGAGAAATAAGAAGAACCATACAACAAACTGGAGAAATAGAGAGGAAACGGTTAAAATAACATCGCGAGATACAGAAGGAAATTTACATTAAGGAGAGAGAGAGAGAGAGAGAGAGAGAGAGAGAGAGAGAGAGAAAATCAGGAAATGTACAGTAACACGTATATAACGCAGGTTAAAACAATAACAATGGGTTGGACGATTTAACAGGTTTAAAAACTATCGACTACATAAGGGTCATTAACATGTTACCTGTACACCACCAGTCAAGAATACTTAATTTAAGAGTATTTTATTTATTCAAGAATATGTCAAACCTGACAATGATTCCCTTAATGGCAGTTCCCTGAAAAGGGCTACCCTGGCATACAAATTTGCTTCCCTACTTAATGAAAGGAACTGTTGAAACGATTATACAAGGGATTTTATAAACCGCTTGTAAGCAAGGGATTTAAATGAAAAAAAATAATAGATTATTTCAGGTGAAATGGCGTATTACTAAATATGAAGACACAAGGTGCAGAACAAACTAACTTGAACAACGTTTCGCTCAGTGTAGAATTTTATCAAGTCGTGGATTCTGTTAATGAAACTTCGTTATAACGAGGCGTTTTACGATGTTATGATCATTATAATTTATAACATCCACGTAAATAAATGATCAGTGAACACCTCCATTCTTAAATAAATTATCAGAAAAATAATGGTCAGTGAGATCCTTTACAAGTCAGCGATCCTTAAATTATCCAGAATTTGGTTAGTTGGTTTGAAACCTATCTACTACACGAGGGCCATAAAGGTTGTTTATCACCTGTACACCAACTCAGGGATACTTTAATACCTAAATTAGGAATAAACTTTCAGCGAATACATACACACACCACACACAGTGTGTCTACACACACGCACATACAGCCATAGAGTAGTCAGGAAGTGGAATAGTCTAGCAATTGATGTAGTGGAGGCAGGAACCATACATAGCTTTAAGACGAGATATGATAAAGCTCATGGAGCAGGGAGAGAGAGGACCCAGTAGCGATTAGTGAAGAGGCGGTGCCAGGAGCTGAGTCTCGACCCCTGCAACCACAATTAGGTGAGTACAATTAGGTGAGTACACACACACAGAAATACACACCTCTAGGTGTATATACATGGAGATCTTAATATATACCCAAACATACACTTTTCGATATTATATATATATGTCATGCTGAATATGTAACACTTGCTATTTTGGCTTAAATAGCAACGTTCTTCTTACCGAATAAGGCAAGCGAAAATTTGTGTATGCAATAATTTCGCAAAAAAAATCATTCTTAACCTAACGAAAAAACATATTTCATTGTGTTTGTTTATTAAATTATTGCAAACTTATCTAAAATATATTTAATTTGATTGAGCTAAATAAAATTGCGCTTGTTATAATAAGGTTAGGTACGTTTTCTATGGTTATTTTGGTACAAAATTATTAATTTTTACATTAAAATAAATGAAAAAAATATATATCTTTAAACGTATAAAAGAAAATTTTAGATTGAGAGCCTTGAACCTTCACTCTCTTAAGAGATTTAGAATGATTGACGATATCATTGAAGTATGTAAGTGGGCTTCCGTTGCAAACTCGTATTGCACAAGAGAAGTCCTTCTGTATGGGCGGATACAGGAAGCACCAGGAGGAGGGAGATTTTGGTTATTTTCCCTGGGCCACTAATACTTTTCCTTGGCAAAGAAAATAGTGTTATTACTTTTAAAATCACCATTTCTTGAATTAAATCCCATGAATTCTTAAATAATCATACCTCTGGAGGTATATCTCCCCCTTCCATCAGTACTGGCAAGGATGACCACCTCCCGTTGATAGTTTTTTGTATCTGCCACTGCCTCTCTGGATAGTTTAACATACTACCTGAAGCCCCACACACGTCAGACCCACAGTATCCCACTGGATGTTTAATTCTAACCAGCCTACTACCTGATACCATACTAGCAGTACGACAGTACCTCCCCATGTTGTCATCGTCTACCAACACATTACATGAAGTTACATTCACATGGAAGGGGTATAGTATCTCGTGGATCATATCTGTCTACAATTACATTGCAACTGCCGACCAGTTTAATCAGTGATCCTCCCTGGCACTAGGGCACCTACAGTAAGGTCCAGCCTATCATATTCGCAACTATTCCTTGCTGAAACTCACAACGACGTGAACCTAAGCTAACGATGGTTCTCTTAGAACCCTCCATACCCCAAATCGAATCCCACTCTCAGATATACCAGACCTCGGTAATACCCTTAGTCAAACCTGATGCCATTGCAAGGATAATAAGTAAGAAACAAGTAAACCTGAGGATAGAACAATCATAATTCCTATCATGGAAGACAAATGAAGGTGGGAATAGGATAAAACAGATAAAGGATGAAAAAAAAAATATTATTGAAGACACTGAAGGAGATTATGATGACGTAGGACCTAATCGGAAGAGCAAACAATATATCTTCGAAATCCTGTATTACGAGTATTACAGGAATGTGAAACTATTCTATAACACGAAAAATCCTGAGAGAAACATTGATAATGCAAATGAATTAGACATGTGCAACATCTGGGTATCTTTACTTGTAGACGTTTCGCCCTCCAGTGAGTTTATCAATACATTACATGGACATATGAAGGCTTTAGAAATATATATATATATATATAAATATATATATATATATAAATATATATAAATATATATATATATATATAAATATATATATATATATATAAAAATATATATATATAAATATATATATATATATATAAATATATATATATATATATATATAATATATATATATATATATATATAAATATATATATATATATATATATAAATATATATATATATATATATAATATATATATATATATATAAATATATATATATTTTTTTTTTTTTTTTTTTTTTTTTTTTTTTTTTTTTTTTTTTTTTTTTTTTTTTTTTTTTTTTTTTTTTTTTTTTTTTTTTTTTTTTTTTTTTTTTTTTTTTTTTTTTTTTTTTTTTTTTTTTTTTTTTTTTTTTTTTTTTTTTTTTTTTTTTTTTTTTTTTTTTTTTTTTTTTTTTTTTTTTTTTTTTTTTTTTTTTTTTTTTTTTTTTTTTTTTTTTTTTTTTTTTTTTTTTTTTTTTTTTTTTTTTTTTTTTTTTTTTTTTTTTTTTTTTTTTTTTTTTTTTTTTTTTTTTTTTTTTTTTTTTTTTTTTTTTTTTTTTTTTTTTTTCCCTTAAAAAAAAAAAAAAAAAAAAAAAAATTTTTTTTTTTTTTTTTTTTTTTTTTAAAAAATCAATAAAAATCTATAAAAATCAATATTATTATAGAATATTTCAATTTTTTTTAAAAATACATGAAACATTAAAATATCATAAAAATGTGCTAAAATGGTATTTTTATTTCATATTTCGACGTTTTAAAGAGGGTTTGAGTGCTTTTCTGGTAAAACTCATTACAGCTAAAATACGTAGATTTTCACACTTTTAAATAGAATTTCTACTGCAATTGAAATTTAGGGGAAAAGTAAGAAAAATTTATGATTTTTTTTTTAGGAAGCTTACTCATAGGTATATTTATCTAAAAAAAGTTTTAAGAAAATCCTTTAATGCCTTGAATCGTCAAAAATGAATAAAATAACGTTTTATAGCATTTTGGGAATTTATAAATTATTTACATATTTTTAAAAAACCCCTTAAAAATCTAAAAAATCAAAAAAAAAAAAAAAAAGGGAAACATTAAAAGCTCAGAAAAATATGCTAAAATAGTATTTTATTGCATTTTCAACGATTTAGAGCGGTTTGAGTGCTTTTCTGCAAAACTAATTTTTAGCTAAAATGTTAGATTTTCACACTTTTAAATAGAATTTCTATGCAATTGAAATTTATGGGAAAAGTAAGCAAAATTAATGATTTTCTTTTAGGAAGCAAACTTATAGGTGTATTTTATCTAAAAAAAATTGATTTTCACAAAATCTTTGAAAATGCCTTAAATCGTCAAAAAATGCAATAAAATCAACTTTTATAGCATTTTTTAATATTTCATTATTATTTAACTATTTTTAAAAAATCCCATTAAAAATCTATAAAATCAATATTAATTTAAAATATTTCATATTATTTTCGAAAAATACATGAAACATTAAAAAGCTCAGAAAAATATGCTAAAATCGTATTTTATTGCATATTTCGACGTTTTAGAGTGGTTTGAGTGCTTTTCTGGCAAAACTCATTTTTTAGCTAAAATACTTAGATTTTCACACTTTTAAATAGAATTTCTACTGCAATTGAAATTTATGGGAAAAGTAAGCAAAATTTAATGATTTTCTTTTAGGAAGCTTATTCTAATATTTTTAAAAAATCCTATTAAAAATCTATAAAAATCAATATTAATTTAGAATATTTCATATTATTTTCGAAAAATACATGAAACATTAAAAATCTCACAAAAATGTGCTAAAATAGTATTTTATTGCATTTTTCGACTATTTAAAGCGGTTTGAGTGCTTTTCTGGCAAAACTCATTTTTTAGCTAAAATACTTAGATTTTCACACTTTTAAATAGAATTTCTACTGGAATTGAAATTTATGGAAAAGTAGCAAAATTTAATGATTTTCTTTAGGAAGCTTACTTATAGGTGTATTTTATCTAAAAAATTGATTTCAGAAAATCTTGAAAATGCCTTAAATCGTCAAAAATGCAATAAAATAAGTTTTATAGCATTTTTAATATTTCATTATTATTTACTATTTTAAAAATCCCATTAAAATCTTTAAAATCAATATTTTTAAGAATATTTCATATTATTTTCGAAAAATACATGAAACATTAAAAGCTCAGAAAAATTGCTAAAATCGTATTTTATTGCATATTTCGACGTTTTAGAGCGGTTTGAGTGCTTTTCTGGCAAAACTCATTTTTTAGCTAAAATACTTAGATTTTCACACTTTTAAATAGAATTTCTACTGCAATTGAAATTTATGGGAAAAGTAAGCAAAATTTAATGATTTTCTTTTAGGAAGCTTACTTATGATTTTCAAAAATTTTTCGAAATAAATGCCTAAATCTTCAAAAAATGCAATAAAATCAAGTTTTATAGCATTTTTTAATATTTCATTATTATTTAACTATTTTTAAAAAATCCCATTAAAATCATATTATTTTCGAAAAATACATGAAACATTAAAAAGCTAAGAAAAATGTGCTAAAATCGTATTTTATTGCATATTTCGACGTTTTAGAGCAGTTTGAGTGCTTTTCTGACAAAACTCATTTTTTAGCTAAAATACGTAGATTTTCACACTTTTAAATAGAATTTCTACTGCAATTGAAATTTATGGGAAAAGTAACAAAATTTAATGATTTTCTTTAGGAAGCTTACTATAGGTGTATTTTTCTAAAAAATTGTTTTCAGAAAATCTTGAAAATGCCTAATCGTCAAAAATGCAATAAAATAAATGCATTTTAATATCATTTTATTTAATATTTTAAAATCCCATTAAAATCTTTAAAAATCAATATTTTTATAGAATATTTCATATTATTTTCGAAAATACATGAAACATTAAAAGCTCAGAAAAATGTGCTAAAATCGTATTTATTGCATATTTCGACGTTTTAGAGCGTTTGAGTGCTTTTCTGACAAAACTCATTTTTAGCTAAAATACTTAGATTTTCACACTTTTAAATAAATTTCTACTGCAATTGAAATTTATGGGAAAAGTAAGCAAAATTTAATGATTTTCTTTTAGGAAGTTATTTATTTCAGAAATCTGAAAATGCTTTAATCGTCAAAAATGCAATAAATAAGTTTTATACATTTTAATATTATAATTATTTACTATTTTAAAAATCCAATTTTATATATTTTATAGAATATTTCATATTATTTTGAAAATACATGAAACATTAAAATTCATAAAAATGTGCTAAAATGTATTTTATTCATATTTCGACGATTTAGAGCGTTTGAGTGCTTTTCTGGCAAAACTCATTTTTAGCTAAAATACTTAGATTTTCACACTTTTAAATAGAATTTCTACTGAATTGAAATTTATGGAAAAGTAAGCAAAATTTAATGATTTTCTTTTAGGAAGCTTACTTATAGGTGTATTTTATCTAAAAAATTGATTATCAGAAAATCTTGAAAATGCCTTAAATCGTCAAAAATGCAATAAAATTAAGTTTATAGCATTTTTAATATTTCATATTTGACTATTTTTAAAAATCCATTAAAATCTTTAAAATCAATATTTTAGAATATTTCATATTATTTTCGAAAATACATGAAACATTAAAAGCTCAGAAAAATATGCTAAAATCGTATTTTATTGCATATTTCGACGTTTAAGAGCGGTTTGAGTGCTTTTCTGGCAAAACTCATTTTTAGCTAAAATACTTAGATTTCACACTTTTAAATAGAATTTCTACTGCAATTGAAATTTATGGGAAAAGTAAGCAAAATTTAATGATTTTCTTTTAGGAAGCTTACTTATGATTTTCAGAAAATCTTTGAAAATGCCCTAAATCTTCAAAAATGCAATAAAATCAAGTTTTATAGCATTTTTAATATTTCATTATTTTAATATTTTTAAAAATCCATTAAAAATCTAAAATCATATTTTAGAAAATATATGAAAAACAAAACATAAGAAAAATGTGCTAAAATGTATTTTATTGCATATTTCGACGTTTAGAGCAGTTTGAGTACTTTTCTGACAAACTCATTTTTAGCTAAAATACGTAGATTTTCACACTTTTAAATAAATTTTACTGAATTGAAATTTATGGGAAAAGTAAGCAAAATTTAATGATTTTCTTTTAGGAAGCTTACTCATAGGTGTATTTTTCTATAAAAATTGTTTTTCAGAAAATCCTTGAAAATGCCTGAATCGTCAAAATGCAAAATAAATAAAATTTAAAAACATTTTTAAAAATCCATTAAAATCTTTAAAAATCAATATTTTTATAGAATATTTCATATTATTTTCGAAAAATACATGAAACATTAAAAAGCTCAGAAAAATGTGCTAAAATCGTAATTTATTGCATATTTCGACGTTTTAGAGCAGTTTGAGTGCTTTTCTAACAAAACTCATTTTTTAGGTAAAATACTTAGATTTTCACACTTTTAAATAGAATTTCTACTGCAATTGAAATTTATGGGAAAAGTAAGCAAAATTTTATGATTTTCTTTTAGGAAGCTTACATAGGTATATTTTATCTAAAAAGTTTTTCAGAAAATCCTTGAAAATGCCTTGAATCGTCAAAAAATGCAATAAAATAACGTTTTATAGCATTTTTGAATATTTATACATTATTTACATATTTTTAAAAAATCCTAATAAAAATCTATAAAAATCAATATTATTATAGAATATTTCATATTATTTTTTAAAAAATACATGAAACATTAAAAATATCATAAAAATGTGCTAAAATGGTATTTTATTTCATATTTCGACGATTTAGAGTGGTTTGAGTGCTTTTCTGGTAAAACTCATTTTTTTAACTATTTTAAAAAATCCATTAAAAATCTTATAAAATCAATATTTTATAGAATATTTCATATTATTTTCGAAAAATACATGAAACATTAAAAAGCTAAGAAAAATGTGCTAAAATCAGTATTTATTGCATTTTCGACGATTTAAACGGTTTGAGTGCTTTTCTGAAAACTCATTTTTAGCTAAAATACTTAGATTTTCACACTTTTAAATAGAATTTCTACTGCAATTGAATTTATGGGAAAAGAGATTTTCACCTATTTAAATAAATTTATATTTCAATTAAATTTATCAGGAAAAGTAAGCAAAATTAATGTTTTCTTTTTAATTATTATTTCTATTTTTAAAATCATTAAAAATCTTAAAAATCAATATTTTTGAATATTTCATATTATTTTCGAAAAATAATGAAACATTAAAAAGCTAAGAAAAATTGTAAAATGATTTTATTGCATTTCACGTTTTAGAGCGGTTTGAGTCTTTCTGCAAAACTCATTTTAGCTAAATCGTAATTTTCACTTTTAAAGAATTTTACGAATTAAATTTATGGGAAAAGTAGCAAAATTTAATATTTTCTTTAGGAACTACTTATAGTGTTTTATCTAAAAATGATTTTCAGAAAATCTTTGAAAATCCTAAATCGTCAAAATGCAATAAAATCAGTTTATAGCATAATTTATATATAATTTTTAAATCTTAAAATCTTTAAAAAATTTTATAAATATTTCATATTATTTCGAAAATACATGAAACATTAAAAAGCTAAGAAAAATGTGCTAAAATTATTTTATTGCATTTTCACGTTTAAGTTTGAGTGCTTTTCTGCAAAACTCATTTTAGCTAAAATACGTAGATTTTCACACTTTAAATAAATTTCTACTGAATTGAAATTTATGGGAAAGTTAAGCAAAATTTAATGATTTTCTTTTGAAGCTTAATTCTCATATTTTTAAAAAATCTATTAAAATCTTTAAAAATCAATATTTTTTAGAATATTTCATATTATTTTCGAAAAATACATAAACATTAAAAAGCTAGAAAATGTGCTAAAATTATTTTATTGCATATTTCGACGTTTAGAGTTTGAGTGCTTTTCTACAAAACTCATTTTTAGCTAAATACGTAGATTTTCACACTTTTAAATAAATTTACTGAATTGAAATTATGGGAAAAGTAAGCAAAATTTATGATTTTCTAAAAATTCAAAATAGTATTTATTGCATTTTCACGATTTAGAGCGGTTTGAGGTTTCTAAAACTCATTTTTAGTAAAATATAGATTTTACTTAAATAAATTTCACTGAATTAAATTTATGGAAAGTAAGAAAATTTAATGATTTTTTGAAGCTTACTATAGGTTATTTTATCTAAAAATGATTTTCAGAAAATCTTTGAAATGCTTAATGTAAAAAATCAATAAAATAAGTTTTATACATTTTAATATTTCATATTATTTAACTATTTTAAAAATCCCATAAAATCTTTAAAATCAATATTTTAGAATATTTATTATTTTGAAAATACATGAAACATTAAAAACTAGAAAATGCTAAATCGTTTTTATTGATATTTCGACGTTTTAGAGGTTTGAGTGCTTTCTGAAAACTCATTTTAGCTAAAATATAGATTTTCACACTTTTAAATAGAATTTCATGCAATTGAAATTTATGGAAGTAAAAAATTTAATGATTTTCTGTAATGTTTTATATTCCGTTTAACGTTTAGTGTTTCAATATTTAGCAATATGATTTTCCTTAAAAAATTTATAATTAAATATGAAAAGTAAGAAATTATATTTTCT
>WNWK01020571.1:0-35589 GCA_009830355.1 Cherax destructor | reverse complement strand
CCCGACTCCTTCACAGGGAAGACATCCATGGCCTCATTCTCCACTGGGCTGTAATGTAAACATAAAGGTGTATAATTATTGCCCCAAATGAGCATATGCCCATGTTTCAGTCTTTGATACACTGAAAGGCGGTTTACTCACGTGTTTGGACTTAAAAGTCCACGCATAACCGCCGTCAATAGGTAAATTTTGATGCTCTTGAAATACAAGAACTGCGCAGTCCCCTGCGTGACAAGAACATAAAAACATACCTTGCTCTTGTAACGTGAGCGATGGTGTTGGCTCCACCATATACGGCGGATATGCTGCCTTGATTGTAGAATGCCGCTGATGAGTCACCGTCTTGTTTCGATGGAGTTCACTTGGGATTGTCTCTACGTTTGTCTTTTTGCAGTAAGAAGCTGCGCACACTTCTGAATATACTGCGATGTTATTCACTAAACGCGCTGGAACAGAGTTCTTATCCGATTTCGCGACGTTAGTGGAGATTAAATTAGCGTACCGACGTCCACGACTAATGTCTTTGTTGAGTTACATCGCCTCGCACTGTATGACCCCACGCGTCGTATGACCTCTTCGGAGCCCGTATTCAATCTAACCCCTCGTGGTGCCTGGTGGCCCCTGGGGCCTGGCATGCTGAGGTCAGCACAATTTCAACAATTGCTACATGCTGCTTCAAGTGGCAATTAAAATGTTTGTGTCATCTAAATACCCCAATCACTGGAACACACGATAGTAAATTCAAGTGTAGAAACTAATACAACAGTTTACTGTAATCTTCCTGTTATGGCAAAGAGTTACATTTATCTCAAATGTCTATTAACTCACATACACTCGCTGCTACTTGGTCAGACCACGTGACACACTGTGGTCAGTACATCTGGTCTGTGTTAATTTGTTTTTCTCAACCAGACGCGCCTCGTCTGGCCCTTTCCTAAGGGCGGAAAGGGTAGGGGCCCTTAACAAGGGTAGTAAGGGCGCATACCCCCCCTCCTTTGGAGAATTTTCTCCACAGAAGTATACAATGTACACTGTATATCATTGTACAATGTACACTATACAGCATTGTACAATGTACACTGTACAGCATTGTACAATGTACACTGTACAGCATTGTGCAATGTACACTGTACAGCATTGTACACTGTACAGCATTGTACAATATATACTGTACAGAAGTGTACACCATGATTAATGTAAAAACATAAACAATATTGAACACCCACTTACAAATCATCTGGTAGAGAGAGCAATCAACTACGAGAGATCTTTTCTCTCATTCATCTTACAAAGTTACACATATTAAACACTTCAAAATTAATAAGCACGTTAAAGTCATACCGAATGCGTTTTGAACGCGTTCTAGTCTAGTCTAGAGACTCATGGGAGGGTAACCGGCAGCTCTCTGCTTCAGTTATCCACAACCACTAGTCGTCAGGGCTGCGTTGTTGTCATCGTAGGTGTCCGTAGCTCCACTCAGGTCCGGAGTTCGACTCTCCTCCGGTACGGCTGGAAAACATTAGGGACGTGTTTCCATAAGACACCTGCTGTCCCTGTCCCTGTCCCTGTCCTTGTTCACCCATCAGTATAAAATGGGTTCCTGGGTGTTAGTCTACAAGGTGTACATGGGAACCTGTCAGCATGCCCAAGGTGTACATGGTGTAGACAGCCTGACTGTCTGCATAGACAGCCATGCTGTCTGCCAGCTGAGTTCATATTTCGCGCCATGCTAGTTCCCATAGTATTCCGCCAGAGGGCAAGCCTGGTAGGCATACCCATGTGAGTCTGCCTCACCCCTACCTCTCCCTCACTCGGCGCCCAGACTTCACTCAGTCAATAGGCCTACTCCTCTCCCTCTCGCAAGGGGCATGGCCCTTGGCCATGGCCACAGACACGCAGCCTGTTACCCGCACCTTTATTACAAATAAAGTAAGAAGCCTCCGAAGTCTTATCATTTCAACCACGCCTCCAAAACGCCAAATAACACATCGTTATAAATGGTGGCAGCGGTGCCTCGCGTGTGCCCGCGAGGGGAGGAAGAGGAATGAAGTTATCTACCACTTCATCAGACTCTACAAGAAGCATCCGTCTCTCAACGAGTTATCCTGATGTCGTGTCTGCAAATCTCAGCATCCAGACACAGGTACATGCAGGATTCAGGCCGAAATTTGTCTAATTCTCCGAGAAATGGCGTCACTGACTTCACGCCACAGCGTCCCATGCTGTTTCTCAGTCACGTGCTCAGCCTTGCCAGCATGTTCTGCTGTTGTTGTTCAGCTCAGCACTGCTATTTCAGCACTTCAGAGGTGAGTTAGTGGTGATTTCCCAGTGTGAGCGTTTCTCCTCGTGTGTTGTGGGTGAGGGAGGTAGGCCCGCGGCCCTGTTTCTCACCATACACACCCGCCCTAGTGTACGCCGCCACACACCATACACCACTCACTGCCCACTCCCTCTATGCTGTTTTCTGTGAATTTCCTTGTGAATTCTTCCCAGAACTGTGTATCCGAGTGTCCGAGGCCACTCGAAGCCACGTGTGACCAAGCCACGTGATCAGCACGCCATGTGGGTAAGCCAGATCAGCAAGCCACACTGGTCTGCGCCCACATCAACCCATGACGTCACCACCATGCTGCTGACGTCACGATGCTGCCGACTCCACGACGTCACTCCACTGATGTCACTTCGCGATGTCACCCCATGACATCCATCATCATGCCACTCCAGAACGTCACCTGGACGTCACCCACGATGTTGCCTGACGTTCCTCGCGACGTCTGCTGACATCACTCGCGATGTCACGCCTTACATCACCCATATGATGTCCCGAGTGCTGTAGTTTCACCGTGTGCATTTTATTTTCATTATTTGTCGAGAAGTTTGAGAGAAGATATAAGTCGAGTGTTCATTAATTATTCCTCTCAGTCAGTGTTCTCACATGTTCGTGTATTACTTAGTGACGATTTTTATACAGAAAAGCGTCATTTGCTAGTAAGCTGTTGTACCACATGTGTAGTATGTGTGCAGTTTCTCGTGTGTCCTATGTAGCACCTGTGTGTTACTTTGTCACCCAGTGTGTGACTCGCGCCCCGCGCGCTTGACAGCTGACATTTGTCAGTCCAGGCGTCAGTTACGAGCGTCCGAGCGTCTTGTACAGAAAACTCTTATTGTTCGCCGCTCGTAGATGCCTTTGCTGAATCGTATCCGCGACGATTCTCCCATCGAGACCGTTCCACTTCACCTCCTAGACCGTCAGTCCAGTTATTGCAGATGACCAGTCTGGGGACGCTTACACTGCCCTCTGCTGTAACTTCTACTGTCGAGAGATGTCACTCGCCAAGCCGCAGTTAAGCCTGTCGGCAGGCGACTGTCAGCCTCGTGTCACAGCTTCAGTGAGCAGCCTGCACAAAGATGATGTCACTTTGACTGCTAGCCCACTCACTGCAGTATGGTGTATGCTGTTACGACCTCCAGATGTTTCGCCGAGTCGTCCCTGTCACGACTCACTCCACACTCGCCAGCAGCGACAGCTCCAGCGACAGTACCAGTCGAGGAATGTCCTCCTGAGTCGCTTGCCAGTCCTGTCCTGTTGCGACTACTGACGACGCCTCACTCGAGGGTACCAGCAGTTGTGCCCCAGGTTGAGTGAACCCCTGCAGCGACTACTACGATGTCTGCTTCACCTCCCAGAGGAGACCGTAACCTGTTACGTCACAGCCACAGCTGTCTCCCGTGTTGCAATACGTGTCCAGATGCAGGAAGGCGTGCAGTGCTGCATCGACGCTCACTGCCTTAGACCACGAAGCACACCGTTTTTTTCTTCCCTCTCTGGAGGAAGTTTTTTTTTCTATGTCCATATGTTTATGTATATATGTTTTTCTTTCGTGTTCTGTGACCTGTTCTTGCGAGAGAGAGACCCGAGTTTTTTTTAATGCCATTCATGGTCGGGTCGACCATGGGTAGCGTGACCGAGCGATGTAGACAGCCTGACTGTCTGCATAGACAGCCATGCTGTCTGCCAGCTGAGTTCATATTTCGCGCCATGCTAGTTCCCATAGTATTCCGCCAGAGGGCAAGCCTGGTAGGCATACCCATGTGAGTCTGCCTCACCCCTACCTCTCCCTCACTCGGCGCCCAGACTTCACTCAGTCAATAGGCCTACTCCTCTCCCTCTCGCAAGGGGCATGGCCCTTGGCCATGGCCACAGACACGCAGCCTGTTACCCGCACCTTTATTACAAATAAAGTAAGAAGCCTCCGAAGTCTTATCATTTCAACCACGCCTCCAAAACGCCAAATAACACATCGTTATAATGGGAACCTGTCAGCATGCCCAAGGGGTACATGGGAACCATTCAGCATGCCCAAGGTGTACAGGGGAACCTGTCAGCGTGCCCAAGGTGTACAGGGAAACCTGTCAGCGTGCCCAAGGTGTACAGGGGAACCTGTCAGCATGCCCAAGGTGTACATGGGAACCTGTCAGCATGCCCAAGGTGTACATGGGAACCTGTCAGCATGCCCAAGGGGTACATGGGAATCATTCAGCATGCCCAAGGTGTACAGGGGAACCTGTCAGCGTGCCCAAGGTGTACAGGGGAACCTGTCAGCGTGCCCAAGGTGTACAAGGGAACCTGTCAGCTTGCCCAAGGTGTACAGGGGAACCTGTCAACATGCCCAAGGGGTACATGGAAACCTGTCAGCGTGCCCAAGGTGTACATGGGAACCTGTCAACATGCCCAAGGGGTACATGAAAACCTGTCAGCGTGCCCAAGGGGTACATGGAAACCTGTCAGCGTGCCCAAGGGGTACAGAGGAACATAAAAGCTTGGAAACCCCGATGGTATGCTATGAAATTGTTAAGATATTTGTTTTAGTTAGTAATTTTAACATTAACTAAATTAACTGGCACACATTGACAGGAAATCAAGAGTCAGGTGACTCTCAAAATAGTCGAAGATTGTTTTTTATAACAGTTTGTGAGAACCAACTAGAGGAAATAACCTGCTTGACTTGGTTCTGGTTAATACTGAAACTTTGATAATATTGTCAATGCAGTACTGTGCTTGAAGTAAACAATCATAAAATAACTTCCAGTATCTCACTAGAGTTACCTAAGTAATGACAATAAGGTTAAGGTTTCTGATCTTCATGCTACAAACTATATTAGCTTAGGGTTACCTGAACACTGTGACCTGGGATGACCTGACTGGGGGATATTATGAGAGAGACCTCACGAATCCTGGAGGTGGATGCTAAAAATATATTTTCCAAAGCGTTGTGCAAGGTGCCCAAACTACATATATTCCTAATAGAGAAATTTGATCATCAAACATAAATTATCCTAAATGGATAAACAATAAACTGGAACATCTGTTAGGTATAAAAAGAAGCATTTACACGTAAAGCAAAAGAGGAGAGAGTAACCATATGGACCTTTGGATTCAGTTTAAGAGAGATGTCAAAAAAAAGAGAATAAGAGCCAGAAAAAGATTATGAAATAAAGACTGTAAGATAATAAAAAACAAACCTAAAGGGTTTCTTTCAGATATATAGGAACGAGAATATGGAAGAGACAAGTCCACATGTAACTCTGATCAGCTGACTGTTAGTGGCGAGGAAAGCGTACCAGTTTTAAAATTGATTTCTTTTTTTTTTTTTTTTTTACAGCAAGGGGACTCAGATAAAATCAAAGAATTAATACTTGTACTGGACGAAAATAAATTATGCATGATCGACTTGACTAGTGACATTGTCCTCAGACAACTAGACAGATTGAAAACATGTTTTCAAATATTCTAAAGAAGTGTAAGGAGAAGTTTAGTAAAGTATTAGCTGGTCTTTTCAACAAATCACAACAAACTTGTATCGTACATATAAATGCATAATGACAAACGTGATACCCATTTGTAAAAGTAGGCACTGGTTTTAGCCTTAAATTATAGCCCAGTCAACCTAACTAGAGTTGTAGGATAGTTGATGGAATCAATAACTGTGGACGCAATTCGTAGCCACCTTGGAATATGTCATTTAATCACTAAATCTCAGCTTAGCTTTACGAAGGGGCGTTCATGACTTTCAAATTTACTAACCATTTTCATTTAAGCATTTGAGGTGATAAACGAAAATTAAGGATACAATATATTTTATATGGATTTCAGTAAGGCGTTTGATAAGAGTTCCACAAAGGAGATTGTTGACTACATGCAAAGCAGCAGGAAAAATGTTGACCAATGAGCAACAAATATCGGAGTTTGGACCTGTTAAAAGACGTGTCCACAGAGATCAACTTTGGACCTTTATTCACAATATTCATAAACGACATAGATAAGAAAATAAAGAGGGACATAAGCAAGTTTGCTGATGGCACTAAAACAGACTGTCATATGTCTTCTGATGAGGACACTAGAGAGCCACAGAATGACCTGGACAAGTTGATGCTGTAGTCTGAGAAGTGGCAGATGCAGTTTAATGTAGATAAATGTAAAGTTCTAACCACTGGGAAAGAAAATAACCATGACATTTATTAATTAAATAATGTAGCTCTCAGTCACTCTGAATGTGAGAAATACTTAAAAGATCTGGTTAGCAGTAATCTAAAGCCAAGGCAACAGTGCATAAGTGGTCTTAGTAAAGCTAAGGAAATTCTTGAATTCATATCAAGAAATATAACTAAAAGAAGCCGTCAGGTTATACTTCAGGTTTCACTTAGATTATGTTGCTCAGTTCTGGTCTCTATATTTCAAAATGGATATAAATGCACTGGACAATATGCAGAGGCAGATGACGACGTTGCTCAGGTGTATTAGAAATCTTTTCTAGAAAGACAGGTTAAAGGAAGTGAGTTTGTTGTACTCTCTTGAAAGGTCTAGAATTTAGGAGCAATACAGCTGAAGTATGTGCAAATAGAAAACTGAAATAAATAAAGGAATATAAATATCTCTGGAAGACAGAACTCGCAGTAGTGGGATCTAGATGGTCAAATTTTGATTCACAAAGAATATTATAATAATATAATAATAATAATATATTTATTTACTACAAGTACATGTACAAGGTATACAGGCCTAGCTGACATCAATGATACTACTATATAGAAAGCCCCTTGTTATGCAGAGCATTTCTGGCAAATTAGGTCAGTTTTGTCCCAGGATGCGACCCACACCAGTCGACTAACACCCAGGTGCCCATTTTACTGATGGGTGAACAGGGACAACAGGTGGGAAACATGCCCATTGTTTCCACCCCTGCCGGGAATTGAACAACGGACCCTCAGCGTGTGAAGCGGAGCTTTAGCCACCAGACCAACAACGTGGCTGAAGCAAGAATTTTGGGGAACTTGAAAACTGGTTGACAACTACATGAGTGTGTGAGCAGGACTACGACAATGCTCATTTATATGTTGTTGTAGGTGTCGAGTCTCAGCCCCTGGCCCCGTTTCTCCGCTGGTCACTATTAAGTTTCTTCCTGGCTGCGTGAGCCCTTGCATACCTCTTCTTAAAACTATGTATGGATCCTGCCTCTACTACTTTGCTGTGAAAGTCGTTCCATTTCTTGAACACTCTCAAGCTAAAAAATAGTGCCTAACATCCCTATGACTCGTCTGTGTTTTTAACTTCCAGCTGTGTCCTCATGTTTGTGATTACTCCGTCTCTAACAGTCTGTCCCTGTCCACCCTGTTATTTTTTCTCTGTATTTTGTACATAGTTTTAATGTCACTTCTGGTTCTTGTCCTCTAATGTCATAAAGTTTAGTTCCCTTAATCTCTTCTCATGTCTCTTTGCCTCTTCTTTGAGGGGACTAACTCAGAGACACTTTTTCCACTTCTTGAAATACTTTATCAAGTGTGGGTTCCATACTGGTTCTGCATACTCCAGGATGGTTCTGATGTATGACATGTACAGTGTGGTTGTGGTTCCTGAAAGTTAACCTAAAATTTACGAGACTTGCGAAAGTTGCGGAAGTTTTGGGTGATATGCGCCTCAGGCGATATGCATGGAATATTGCTCACCCCGAGGTCCTTCTCAATGAGGTTAGCAGCCTTAGTTTCCCAAGTCAGTACTCTGTTTCAGGTCTTCTTTCCTCTTCCAAAATGTTAATAACTTTGCATTTGTGTGTTAATATCAGTTGTCAAAGACACTTGTGGATAAGCACTTGGCTTATTCTGTTAGTTACCATTTTGTCCTAGGCACATGTCGATTTGACACTAGGCCTGTTGTATGTATGTGTGTGAGTGGTGTGTGTAGGAAACACTTCGAAATGTTTCCGCCCCGTCGGAATAGAACCCGCCCTCCGTGGTGAAGGAGCTACTTACTAGCCACGGGCTGTGTGTGTGTGTGTGTGTGTGTGTGTGTGCGTGTGTATTTGTGTGTGTGTGCGTGTTTACCTATGCTCGGCGTCCCGTCTTCTTTATTAATTTGCCATAATTTTAAATCTTTGAAAAAGGTGTTTGACTCACATCCTCCTTAGGAAGCTCAGTTTACTGTACAACTATTCTATTTGTAAGGTAATATTTGGTGGCACCCGCCGGGGCTCGTGCCTGTCCATGGTTGCGGTGACTGGCACAACTTGTGGTCCTGGAGACTCAGTTGTGGCAGAGTGGGTACAATGGTACATTGTACCCACGAGGCAGTAACATTCTTTGTAATGTTTCCACACAAGAAAGTAAAGAATAAAAAACGAAGAAAAGACACATTGATTAAACGAAAAATCCCTTAGAATCCCTATGAAGAAGTTAAGAACAGGCAGGGAAAAAAATAACATTTGTTCAGATGAAACTAGGAACATTTGCTAAACTGAGCTAGGAATATAGAGAACCTGGAAGGCTACAAGGATATATAAATTCAAGAAAAAATCTAAGACCTCATAAACATTGTAAACATTGTAAATATTGTAAAAATTGCAAACATTATAAACATTGTAAGCATTATAAACATTGTAAGCATTGTAAACATTGTAAACATTGTAAAAATTGTAAATATTGTAAAAATTGCAAACATTGTAAACATTGTAAGCATTGTAAACATTGTAAGCATTGTAAACATTGTAAGCATTGTAAACATTGTTAGCATTGTAATTATTGTAAGCATTGTAAACATTGTAAGCATTGTAAACATTGTAAGCATTGTAATTATTGTAAGCATTGTAAACATTGTAAGCATTGTAAACATTGTAAGCATTGTAAACATTGTAAGCATTGTAAACATTGTAAGCATTGTAAACATTGTAAGCATTGTAAACATTGTAAGCATTGTAATTATTGTAAGCATTGTAAATATTGTAAGCATTGTAAACATTGTAAGCATTGTAAACATTGTAAGCATTGTAAACATTATAAGCATTGTAATTATTGTAAGCATTGTAAATATTGTTAGCATTGTAAACATTGTAAGCATTGTAAACATTGCAAACATTGCAAACATTGTAAACATTGTAAGCATTGTAAACATTGCAAGCATTGTAAACATTGTAAGCATTGTAAACATTGTAAGCATTGTAAGCATTGTAAACATTGTAAGCATTGTAAACATTGTAAACATTGTAAACATTGTAAACATTGTAAACATTGTAACCATTGTAAACATTGTAAACATTGTAACCATTGTAAACATTGTAAGCATTGTAAACATTGTAACCATTGTAAACATTGTAAACATTGTAAACATTGTAAGCATTGTAAACATTGTAAACATTGTAAACATTGTAAACATTGTAAGCATTGTAAACATTGTAACCATTGTAAACATTGTAAGCATTGTAAACATTGTAACCATTGTAAACATTGTAAACATTGTAAACATCGTAAACATTGTAAGCATTGTAAACATTGTAACCATTGTAAACATTGTAAACATTGTAAACATTGTAAACATTGTAAGCATTGTAAACATTGTAAGCATTGTAAACATAGTAAACATTGTAAACATTGTAAGCATTGTAAACATTGTAAGCCTTGTAAACATTGTAAACATTGTAAACATTGTAAACATTGTAAACATTGTAAACATTGTAAGCATTGTAAACATTGTAAGCATTGTAAACATTGTAAACATTGTAAACATTGTAAACATTGTAAACATTGTAAGCATTGTAAACATTGTAAGCATTGTAAACATTGTAAACATTGTAAACATTGTAAACATTGTAAACATTGTAAACATTGTAAACATTTGTAAACATTGTAAACAGGTCATTGGGGAGAGAAGAGAAAAAGTTTTTCAGAGCAAGAAGGCCATCCCGAGCTATTAATGGCTTCTCAAAATAACAAACACAGGAAAGAGAACAAATAAATTTAAAAAATATAAAAAAGAAAATTAATGAAATAAGTACATTTGTAAATCTTTTCAATATTAAAAAGGATAAAGTACATTATTAAAAAAAATGCTAGAACTAAAGGATAATATAAATGAGAAGAAATTTATTATAGAGCAATTGAAATTAAACTAAAGAAAGCATATTGAAAAGGAGGTTGTATTAATGGGAACTACACAGTGTGGGGAAGAAAAAAAGAGGGGAAGAGAGGAGGAATAGGAGTTAGAGGAGAAACAACAATATTGATAAACAATACATGCTATGGAAATTGAAAAACAAAACACAAAAATGTTGAAATTTTACAGATAAAAATTCCCAGTAAAAATGATAAACACTTATTACTTAATATAACCAACCCAGCATTAAAAAATACTTAAGAGGGGAAAGAACTCAATAACAAGATAAACGAAGGATCCAGACGTGGGTAAAAATGATTGAAAGTGAAAAAATTAAATAATAAATAAATATTTTGGGCATCTGGAACTCCAGATAAATAGTCAATAGAATACTGAATTGTAACTGTGAATTTAATGCATTAGCATATTGACTCGTTACTAGTGAAAGAGGACAACACAGGTTAATATTAACTTGTCACTAGTAAGAGAAAATAACACTAGTAAGAGAAGACAACACTAATAAGAGAAGACAACGCTAATAAGAGAAGACAACACTAGTAAGAGAAGACAACACTAGTAAGAGAAAACAACACTAATAAGAGAAGACAACACTAGTAAGAGAAGATGACATTAGTAAGAGAAGACAACACTAGTAAGAGAAGACAACGCTAGAAAGAGAAGACAACAGTAGTAAGAGAAGACAACAGTAGTAAGAGAAGACAACAGTAGTAAGAGAAGACAACACTAGAAAGAAAAGACAACACTAGTAAGAGAAGACAACACTAATAAGAGAAGACAACACTAGTAAGAGAAGACAACGCTAGAAAGAGAAGACAACATTAGTAAGAGAAGACAACGCTAGAAAGAGAAGACAACACTAGTAAGAGAAGACAACAGTAGTAAGAGAAAATAACACTAGTAAGAGAAGACAACACTAGAAAGAGAAGACAACAGTAGTAAGAGAAAATAACACTAGTAAGAGAAGACAACAGTAGTAAGAGAAAATAACACTAGTAAGAGAAGACAACACTAATAAGAGAAGACAACATTAGTAAGAGAAGACAACAGTAGTAAGAGAAGACAACAGTAGTAAGAGAAGACAACACTAGTAAGAGAAAACAACACTAATAAGAGAAGACAACACTAGTAAGCGAAGACAACAGCAGAAAGAAAGACAACACTAGAAAGAGAAGACAACATTAGTAAGAGAAGACAACAGTAGTAAGAGAAGACAACACTAGAAAGAAAAGACAACACTAGTAAGAGAAGACAACACTAATAAGAGAAGACAACACTAGTAAGAGAAGACAACATTAGTAAGAGAAGACAACATTAGTAAGAGAAGACAACATTAGTAAGAGAAAATAACACTAGTAAGAGAAGACAACACTAGAAAGAGAAGACAACAGTAGTAAGAGAAAATAACACTAGTAAGAGAAGACAACAGTAGTAAGAGAAAATAACACTAGTAAGAAAACAACATTAGTAAGAAGACAACATTGTAAGAGAAAATAACACTAGTAAGAGAAGACAACACTAGAAAAGAAGACAACAGTAGTAAGAGAAAATAACACTAGTAAGAAAGACAACAGTAGTAAGAGAAAATAACACTAGTAAGAGAAGACAAATTAAAGAAGACAACATTAGTAAGAAAGACAACATTAGTAAGAGAAGACAACATTAGTAAGAAAGACAACATTAGTAAGAGAAGAGAACAGTAGTAAGAAAAATAACACTAGTTTGAGAAGACAACACTAATAAGAGAAGACAACGCTAATAAGAGAAGACAACACTAGTAGGAGAAGACAACACTAGAAAGAAAAGACAACACTAGTAAGAGAAGATAACACTAATAAGAAAGACAACAGTAAGAGAAGACAACATTAGTAAGGAAGACAACACTAGTACGAAAAGACAACACTAGTAACAGAAGACAACAATAGTAACGCAAGACACTAGTAAGACAACACTTGTAAGAGAAGACACTAGTAAGACAACACTAGTAAGACAACACTAGTAAGACAACACTAGTAAGAGAAGACAACAGTAGTAAGAGAAAATAACACTAGTAAGAGAAGACAACGCTAATAAGAAAAGACAACACTAGTAAGAGAAGTCAACAGCAGTAAGAGAAGACAAAAGTATTAAGAGAAGACAACAGTAATAAGAGAAGACAACACTAGTAAGATAAAACAACACTGATAAGAGAAGACAACAATAGTAAGAGAAAACAACACTAGAAAGAAAAGACAACACTAGTAAGACAACACTAGTAAGAGAAGACACTAGTAAGAAAGACACTAGTAAGACAACACTATAAGACAACACTAGAAGACAACACTAGTAAGAAAGACACTAGTAAGACAACACTAGTAAGACAACACTAGTAAGACAACACTAGTAAGAGAAGACACTAGTAAGACAACACTAGTAAGACAACACTAGTAAGACAACACTAGTAAGAGAAGACACTAGTAAGACAACACTAGTAAGACAACACTAGTAAGACAACACTAGTAAGAGAAGACACTAGTGAGACAACACTATTAAGACAACACTTGCAAGACAACACTAGTAAGAGAAGACACTAGTAAGAGAAGACACTAGTAAGATAACTCTAGTAAGAGAAGACACTAGTAAGATAACTTTAGTAAGAGAAGACATTAGTGAGACAACACTAGTAGGACAAGACACTAGTAAGACAACACTATTGAGAGAAGAACTAGTAAAACAACACTGGTAAGGCAAGACACTAGTAAAACAACACTGGTAAGGCAAGACACTAGTAAAACAACACTGGTAAGGCAAGACACTAGTAAGACAACACTAGTAAGGCAAGACACTAGTAAGTCAACACTAGTAAAACAACACTAGTGAGAAAAGACACTAGTTAGACAACACTAGAGAGATAAGACACTAGTAAGACAACACTAGTGAGAGAAGCACTAGTAAGACAACACTAGGAGAGAAGACGCAGTTAGACAACATATGAGGAAAGACTAGAAGAAAACACTAGGTGAAGACACTAGTAAGACAACACTAGTGAAAGAAGACACTAGTAAGACAACACTAGTGAGACAACACTAGTAAGACAACACTAGTGAGAAAAGACACTAGTTAGACAACACTAGTAAGAGGAAAGACTAGTAAGAAAACACTAGTGAAAGAAAACTGTAAGACAACATAGTGAAAGAAGACACTAGTAAGACAACACTAGTATGAGAAGAAACAGGTTTATATTAGACGTAGTAGAGGTGTATTAACTAGAACAGAAGAAATTTTTCAACAAAAACTATATAATTCCACTTGGAAGAAGTGTTAGTGAACTATTGTAAACAATAACATTTTTTATTTAAAGTGACTTAGAAAATGAAAAATAAAGACAAAAGGAATTTAATTATAAGAAATTTAAATGTAATGTAATAAAAGTTTTAGATTAAAATTGAAATATATTTCAAGGACAGATATAAAAATTATGTAACAATATTATGAAAATGAATGAAATAGTCTACTACAAAAGTAATACAAAATAATAATAATAATATTAATATTAATATTAATAATAATAATAATAATAATAATAATAATAATAATAATAATAATAATAATAATAATAATAATAATAATAATAATAATAATATAGATTGATTTATTGGAAGGTTTTGCAGAGTTATAGAAATGCTGAACCTGGAATAAATATAAGAAATGTCCCAGGAAGAATTTGGAGATTCTAATAGGTTAGAAATTATTATAAAAATGTGAGAATAAATGAAACTTTGTATAAGAAATAGTTGATGAGAAGAAAGTTGATATATATCTTTTATTTAGTTTGTAAAAGTAAACTAAATCTTAAAGACAAAATAAAAAATAAAAACAATAAAAAAATATTATTGAGGAGGAAATATGGAGTAATTAAATATAGAATTTTACAGTGTTTACGGGAAGTTTTTTAAAGTAAAAGATTAAACCTCAGAGATGTGTAGCAGACTGAATGAAGAGGAATTACAGAAATTATTCTAGACACTGAGAAGAAAAAATCAATATGATCAGACTGGATATGACATTGGGTTGCAACAAATATGCAGAAGAGCTCTGTCCACTTTGGTGTCCACTTTGGGATTACCATTTAAGAGGATAAATGGGAAGACGGAAGAAGATAATAAACGATGTGTCTATATTTAAAAAAACAACAAGAAAATTATTTTGAAAATACTGTAAAAAAGCCATTAGGGAAAAGTTCAAAGGGTCGGGGTTGGGTCAGGGGCTGGGGGCTGAGGTTTGGGCTGGGGCCTGGGGTCTGGGGTCTGGGGAAGGTTGGGTGCTGGCGGGGAGGGGGATGGTTAGATTTAGGGCAAATTGCCCTTGATTCCCCAATGGGAAGAATTATTTTTTGGAAAAGGGAAAATATTTTTAAACAATTTATATCCATGTAAATATTACATGTTTGATGCGTGCACCTTTCCATTAAACCATACTGCTGCATGAAGCCTCTGGTGGGCGTTTAAATAACAATTACTTAGGGGAGGTAAAATAGTTGCCGACCCCAGCTCTTACCTCAAGAATTAGGTCAGTCTGTTGCAGTGTAGGAACACAAGTAACTTCTCCAGTCTTGCCACTTATTTCTACGCTCTTTCAGGTTCCGGAAAAAATGAGATAACAGTTAAATCCATCCTCCTAGAATCAACTTCCAGTTGAAAGCTGAAAATATATTATGATGTTTGATGTATGTTTTTAATAGCCAGGTCCTTGATGTCACAGTGGTATGACACAATATGTCTGCCTAGTGCAGTCTTGATTAAGCTTTAATTACTGGTTGGTATCGACTATATGGAGTTATTAAGACTACATGTTTGGTTCACCACTTGTCAAGAGCATTTTAATCCCTAAAATGGGATTAAAGTAAATCTAGTATATACAACTGCATGATATACACCCTGCATGATAACACCCTGCATGATATACACACTGCATGATATACACCCTGCATGATATACAACCCTGCATGATATACACACTGCATGATATACCCTGCATGAATACACCTCATGAAATACACACTCATGATATACCTTGCATGATATACACCATGCATGATATACACACTGATGATATACACCCTGCATGATATACACCCTCAGATATACACCCCATGATATAACCCTGCATGATATACACACTGCATGATATAACCCGCATTATATACACCCTGCATGATATACACCCCTATATACACACTGCATGATATAACCCTGCATGATATACACCCTGCATGATATAACCCTGCATGATATACACACTATGATATACACTCTGTGATATACACCCTGCATGATATACACCCTGCATGATATACACACTGCATGATATACACCCTGCATGATATACACCCTGCATGATATACACCCTGCATGATATACACCCTGCATGATATACACCCCATGATATACACCCTGCATGATATACACCCCATGAATACACCCGCATGATATACACCCCCATGAATACACCCTGCATGATAACACCCTGCAATATACACCCTGCATGATAACCCTGCATGAAACACCCTGCATTATATACACCCTGCATGATATACACCCTGCATGATATACACCCTGCATGATATACACCCTGCATGATATACACACTGCATGATATACACCCTGCATGATATACACCCTGCATGATATACACCCTGCATGATATACACACTGCATGATATACACCCTGCATGATATACACCCTGTATGATATACACCCTGCATGATATACACCCTGCATGATATACACCCTGCATGATATACACACTGCATGATATACACCCTGCATGATATACACCCTGCATGATATACACCCTGCATGATATACACACTGCATGATATACACCCTGCATGATATACACACTGCATGATATACACACTGCATGATATACACACTGCATGATATACACACTGCATGATATACACACTGCATGATATACACCTTCATGATATACACCCTGCATGATATACACCCTGCATGATATACCCCTGCATGATATACACCCTGCATGATATACACCCTGCATGATATACACCCTGCATGATATACACCCTGCATGATATACACCCTGCATGATATACACCCTGCATGATATACACCCTGCATGATATACACACTGCATGATATACACCCTGCATGATATACACCCTGCATGATATACACCCTGCATTATATACACCCTGCATGATATACACCCTGCATGATATACACCCTGCATGATATACACCCTGCATGATATACACACTGCATGATATACACCCTGCATGATATACACCCTGCATGATATACACCCTGCATGATATACACACTGCATGATATACACCCTGCATGATATACACCCTGCATGATATACACCCTGCATGATATACACCCTGCATGATATACCCCTGCATGATATACACACTGCATGATATACACCCTGCATGATATACACCCTGCATGATATACACCCTGCATGATATACACACTGCATGATATACACCCTGCAT
This sequence comes from Cherax destructor, assembly GCA_009830355.1. Taxonomy (NCBI): domain Eukaryota; kingdom Metazoa; phylum Arthropoda; class Malacostraca; order Decapoda; family Parastacidae; genus Cherax; species Cherax destructor. Next base: position 18,642 of record WNWK01020571.1, on the reverse strand, counting down.
GATATACACACTGCATGATATACACACTGCATGATATACGCACTGCATGATATACACACTGCATGATATACACACTGCATGATATACACACTGCATGATATACACCCTGCATGATATACACCCTGCATGATATACACACTGCATGATATACACCCTGCATGATATACACCCTGCATGATATACACCCTGCATGATATACACCCTGCATGATATACACCCTGCATGATATACACCCTGCATGATATACACCCTGCATGATATACACCTCTCGTCGTAATATATATCGCCTGTTATTTATTAATTGGTTGGCCTGTTGACTAGACGATTGTCATTAAGGCAGAATATCACGTATTTCCATCGGTTAAGGAAACTTTAATACCTAAAATAGTGGTGAATGTAAACTGTGAGTGAATATACACTGAGAAACATACACTCCTTGGCTTATATATTCAAGTGGTTTAAAGCGTCAAGAGGTTAGCTTAATTAACAGGAACCGGACTAGATGTCATTAATAAGCGTACTGCTCGGGACTCGTATCACAAACGGGAAAAGAATGAAATTAGTTCTAGTATCCACGACCACGAATGTGCTGGCACCAAGAGGCAGAGCCAGGGTACTTACTGGGGCTCTGTGTTCGTAGCATGGTGGTCAAATGGTTTAAGGCGTTGGGAGGTTAGCTTGGTTCCTAGGAGCCGGGCTAGATGTCCCGGGTTAGATTCTTGGAATATAAAATATTGGGGGTGGTAGAAGAAGAAAATATTCAAACAGCTCCGCGGAGAACTTCGGGGTTTTCCCTGAAGTAAGTTTATTATTTTCTGAGGATGAGGGTCCCCAGTCCAGTTCCAGAGGTGGTACCTCCCTATATCTTATATATATATATACATCCCTTTCAGCTGTCGTCTATTTAAGGTGAAGCCTCCTAACAGGATCTTCATAATCTCCAGACCTACGGTGCTGAACACACCAACTCCAAGGCCGAGGCACTGATTACCTCATCTTTTGTACATAGTTCTACTATCTTCGTATTATGTCCTAGAATTTTGTATTGATAAAGTCACTGGAGGGCGAAACGTCTACTATAAAGATACCCAGATGTTGCACATGTGTCTTAATTTCATATTGTAGGTATTGTGTACCTTTCTTGTACAAGCAGTATATTATATTATTGTAACCACGAACGAGTGGTATTGATCAATGGCTTGTCAGTGTTGTCATTGATCAATACCTCGTTCGTGGTTACAATAATATAATATACTGCTTGTTGAGCTAGTACACCAAACAGGGAGGAGAATGAAATTAGCTTAGAGGCGTCCTTGGGTATCGAGCACAACATCCAGTGCTACTGGATGCGCTACTCTTAACGATTGTATGGTTCAGTGGTCTAAGGTGTCATGTTTTTTCGCTCACCATGAGGCGGGCCAAAGCAGCATGGGTTCGACCCCTGGCTAGTGCAGTGATTTTATATATATATATATATATATATATATATATATATATATATATATATATATATATATATATATATATATATATATATATATATATATATATATATATATATATATATCACAAACACTGATCTCTGGCCGACGGAGACTCGAACCTACGAACCTCATGACAAGGTACGCAGTGCTTTTACCGACCGTACCACACTGGTCCAATACCTTGGCATCCAGCTTTCGCTAGACGTTATTCCAAGGCAGCCAGCTTTCAGGCAGGAAGGCTTACAGCTTTTCATCTCATCCCTGCATGCATCGACACAACTAGAGATTTATAAGTAGGAATTCGCAGAGCAGGCGAAATATTCACAAACACTGATCTCTGGCCGACGGAGACTGAACCTACGAACCTCATGACAAGGTACGCGTGCTTTACCGACCGAAAGCTGGATGCCAAGGTATTGGACCAGTGTGGTACGGTCGGTAAAGCACTGCGTACCTTGTCATGAGGTTCGTAGGTTCGAGTCTCCGTCGGCCAGAGATCAGTGTTTGTGAATATTTCGCCTGCTCTTGCGAATTCCTAGCATATATATATATATATATATATATATATATATATATATATATATATATATATATATATATATAAGCAAAAGCCGCGAACAAGTGATACAAGATGCAATACAACTACAGGAGGAGTTGAATAATAGCTCTAGGCCTTTCGAGCACATATCATCTGGAGCTTGCAATGTTACAGTAAGAGGTCCCAGCAGATCTAACAGAGGAACGTTCGTGTTAATAATGAGGGTGGGAGGCAGGAGACGCTCAGTGTCTCAAGCACACGAGTTCCAGGTACCAGAAAGATTGAGTATTATAGGAGTAGAGGATAGTCATCCCACAAGCAAAGGTAATGGTGACATTACAAATTATCAAAAATTCAGTCAGACTTCGGGACGATATAAGACTTTACATTGTGAATATAGATGTGTTTGGCAGTTGTCTTAGGAAATTTCCACAAGATTAAGAAAAAGAAAATGGATCTTCGGCAGACTCACTTAAAACTAAAGGGAGAAATTCAAGGGAATACAGCCATAGTTTATCTATCCCACCAGACTCTTTGGGCAGATGCTGGTCAAACACAAGTTGCCAGGAAAAACAGACAGCAATTCCTTTGAGTTGAACCATGAAACTTAAGACAATCATGAGCATTCTATATGAATCCGGTTTAGGTTATGCACACTAGCCTCAATTATAAACGAATCAAACCTGAATAACCCACAACTACAATTATATAACAAATGTTTATCATGTTTAATAATTGCCGATTCTAAAATATTTCTTTCTAGCCATGAAGTATATGGAACTGGGACTTTGGCTTCCGACCAATTAACAGGATTGATAGCGTTCATAACCTTACGACTACGCCAGGACACGAAGAATTAATATACACTCACGGGGTACGTACGTTCAGAGACATACGTTCCTCAGAGTATGTCTGATGCGAACCATGTCACTTTTTTCCTTTGCGTGTCAATATATATTATTTTTGCTTAATTTTAATGCAAACAATTATTTAATGTTGTTTACACACTGATAAAAGTGACTATTTTCTGCAAATGTTCAGGTCAGGTGAAATTCTGATAATTTGTGTGAAGGTACCAGCTGAGGCTACACCCTGATGAAGGTACCAGCTGAGGCTACACACTGATGAAGGTACCAGCTGAGGCTACACACTGATGAAGGTACCAGCTGAGGCTACACACTGATGAAGGTACCAGCTGAGGCTGCATACTGGTGAAGGTACCAGCTGAGGCTACACACTGATGATGGTACTAGCTGAGGCTGCATACTGGTTAAGGTACCAGCTGAGGCTACACACTGATGAAGGTACCAGCTGAGGCTACACACTGATGAAGGTACCAGCTGAGGCTACACACTGATGAAGGTACCAGCTGAGGCTGCATACTGGTGAAGGTACCAGCTGAGGCTACACACTGATGATGGTACTAGCTGAGGCTGCATACTGGTTAAGGTACCAGCTGAGGCTACACACTGATGAAGGTACCAGCTGAGGCTACACACTGATGAAGGTACCAGCTGAGGCTACACACTGATGAAGGTACCAGCTGAGGCTGCATACTGGTGAAGGTACCAGCTGAGGCTACACACTGATGATGGTACTAGCTGAGGCTGCATACTGGTGAAGGTACCAGCTGAGGCTACACACTGATGAAGGTACCAGCTGAGGCTACACACTGATGAAGGTACCAGCTGAGGCTGCATACTGATAAAGGTACCAGCTGAGGCTACACACTGATGATGGTACTAGCTGAGACTACACGCTAATGAAGGCTACACACTACTGAAGTCTACCAACTGAGGCTACACACTAATAAAGTCTACCATCTGAGGCTACACACTACTGAAGTCTACCAACTGAGGCTACACACTACTAAAGTCTACCAACTGAGGCTGCACACTACTAAAGTCTACCAGCTGAGGCTTCACACTACTGAAGTCTACCAGTTTGGGCTACATACTACTGAAGTCTACCAGCTGATGTTACACAGTACTGAGGTCTACCAGCTGAGGCTACACACTACTGAAGTCTACTACCTGAGGCTACACACTACTGACGTCTACCAGCTGAGGCTGACAATACTGAAGTCTACCAGCTGAGACTACACACTACAGACGTCTACCAGTTGAGGCTTGCAATACGGAAGTCTACCAGGTGAGGCTGACACTATTGAAGTCCATGAACTGAGGCTACACACTACTGAATTCTAAAAGCTGACGCTGACGCTATTGAAGTCTACCACGTGAGAATTGTAGTACTGGAGTCTACCAGCTGAGGCTGACACAACTGAAGAATACCAGCTGAATCTGACATTACTGAAGTCTACCAGCTGAGGCTTGCACTACTAAAGTCTACCAGCTGAGGCTGACACTACTGAAGTCTATCAGCTGAGTCTAACACTACCGACGTCTCCCAGCTCAGGATGACTCTACTGCAGTTTGCCAGCTATGGTTGACACTACTGAAGTCTACGAGCTGAGGCTGACACTACTGAAGTTACCCAGCCGAGGTTCATGCTACTGAAGTCTACCAGCTAAGGCTGACACTATTGAAGTCTCCCAACTGAGGTTGACATTATTGAAGGATCCCAGCTGAGGCTGATAGTACTGAAGTCACCCAGCTCAGGCTGACACTACTGAAGTCACCCAGCTCAGGCTGACACTACCGAAGTCTCCCAGTTTAGGCTAACACTACTGAAGTCTGTACTGAATAGGTGTTACGGTAAACGCGAGGAGTCCCTCACGACATACAATACCTGTCAGGTCGTCTTGTAGTACGCGGTACCAGTATGGATCCCACTTGTGTTTAATATGTTGAGAAGCTGAAGGAGAATGCTGTGGTTATCAGCGAGGTTAGTGACTGATGTGTGAGGAGACTCTGAAGGAGCTTAACTTGAAAATCTTAGAAGAAAGACAAGGGTGACGAAGTGCTGAGAGGGACTGACTGGGGGAACTGGGAAAGTCTGAGAGACTTGTATCAAGAACACGCGGAGAGTTGCAACTTGAAAACGTAGATGAGTCATAGGAATGTTACGAAATACTTTTAGCCTTAGAGATGTCATGAAGTGAAGCTACCCCGACAGCAAAGTGGTGAAGGCAGGATCCATACATAGTTTTAAGAATAGTAATGACAGGACTCAAGCATTCAAGAAGGGGAATCCTTCTAGCTGTCAGCAGAGAGGCAGAGCTAACTGAGACTTGACTCGACATCTGTAACCTTAAATAGGTAAAAAACAAGCACACATACAAAACAAAAACTCACACACACACTAATGAGAATTATACAAGTGGATGAGGATCAAATAAGCCTGCAAGGAGTTCTGGACAGGCTGCAAGCCTGGTCTCACAAATGGCTCCTGGAGTTTAACCCCAGCAAGTGCAATGTCATGAAGTTTTAGGAAAGACAAAAAAGACCGCAGACGGAGTACAGCCTAGGAGGTCAAGGGCTGCAAAACTCACTCAAGGAAAAGGCTCTTGGGGTGAGCATCATGCTGAGCGCATCTGAGGCACACATCAACCAAATAACTTCTGCAGCATATGGGAGCCTGGTAAACCTAAGAATAGCGTTTCGACAGTAAGGAGTCAATCAAAACACTGTTCACTGTGTACTTCAGGCCCATATTGGGGTTTGCAGCACCAGTATGGAACCCAAACCTGGTTAAACACGTCAAGAAATTAGAGTGCAAAGGTTTGCAACAAGAATAGTCCTGGAACTATGGGGTATGCCCTATGAGGAAAGGTTAAGGGATATCGACCTGACGACATTGGAGGACAAGTGGGATATAGGAGGACATGATAACGACATATCAAATACTGAGAGGAATTAACAAAGTGGATAGGGAAAGAATGTTTCAGAGATGGGACACAGCAACAAGGGGTCACAACTGAAAGTTGAAAACTCAGATGAGTCACAAGAATGTTAGGAAGTATTTCTTCTGGTATAGAGTTCTCAGGAAGTGGAACAATCTGGAGGTACGATAAAGCTCATGGAGAAAGGAGAAAGTGGACCTAGTAGCGACCAGTAAAGAGGCAGGACCAGGAGCTATGGCTCGACCTATAACAATTATTGTATTTGGCGGTGAATGATGCTCTTCGGAAGTGAAGTGTTACTTTATTGGATTCTTGGTTACAAGTAGTGTGTTCACAGTGTGCCCTGGCGGCCAGCCAGCGAGGGAGAGAGTGGAGAGAGAACTTGTTGACAGTAGGTCAGGGTAGCGCAGAGTGAGGGAGATACAGGTCAGGGAAGCGCAGAGCGAGGGAGATACAGGTCATGGTAGCGCAGAGTGAGGGAGATACAGGTCAGGGTAGAGCAGAGTGAGGGAGATACAGGTCAGGGTAGAGCAGAGTGAGGGAGATACAGGTCAGGGTAGAGCAGAGTGAGGAAGATACAGGTCAGGGTAGAGCAGAGTGAGGGAGGTACAGCATCTCGCAGGCTGAAGCCAGGCCAGTGGCGTGCAGAGGTCTGGTGATGCCTGATTGTATGCCCCAAAGACTCACGTATAAGGCCTAGTACTGAGAAATATTATGAGAAAGGGAGATATTTTGAATATGTAAATGCTCCACGTACGTCATGCTCCACGTACGTCATGCTACACGTACGTCATGCGCATGCGTGTGGGGGGCACCATTTTCTCTGGACAGCAAGGTTACACCATGTTAAGGAATAAAGGGCTAACCATTGCCTCTAGTGCGGTGAGCCTCCAAAAAATTTATTTATCACCTCTGAAATTTCAAAATCACTATTCTATTTCCCTCTCTAATTGGATCCCGCTTCCCCATTTGGATGCCCGAAGCCACCGCCCCATCGGCTTCTTCCCTCTGCACGCCACTCAGACAGGCCTAAGGTCGTGAGATGGCAGCACTGGTCTGTGGGGACACTCCCATAGTGGCAGGCATGATGGCAGCACTGGTCTGTGGGGACACTCCCATAGTGGCAGGCATGATGGCAGCACTGGTCTGTGGGGACACTCCCATAGTGGCAGACATGATGGCAGCACTGGTGTGTGGGGACACTAACATAGTGGCAGGCATGATGGCAGCACTGGTCTGTGGGGACACTCCCATAGTGGCAGACATGATGGCAGCACTGGTCTGTGGGGACACTCCCATAGTGGCAGGCATGATGGCAGCACTGGTCTGTGGGGACACTCCCATAGTGGCAGACATGATGGCAGCACTGGTGTGTGGAGACACTAACATAGTGGCAGGCATGATGGCAGCACTGGTCTGTGGGGACACTCCCATAGTGGCAGACATGATGGCAGCACTGGTCTGTGGGGACACTCCCATAGTGGCAGGCATGATGGCAGCACTGGTCTGTGGGGACACTCCCATAGTGGCAGACATGATGGCAGCACTGGTCTGTGGGGACACTCCCATAGTGGCAGACATGGGAAACAGAAATGGAATAGGCATACCCAGCTACATTGCTCGGCTGCGATACCCTTACCCACGGTCATCCTCGACGTGTCAAGTGACTGAATAAAACTCAGTCTCTTTCTCGTAGGAACAGGGCACAAAACACAATATAAAACATAAAATACTTATATATATATATATATATATATATATATATATATATATATATATATATATATATATATATATATATATATATATATATATATATATGTATATATATATATATATATATATATATATATATATATATATATATATATATATATATATATATATATATATATATCATTAACCATATGATTCAAAATCACTGCTTATTGAGGCAGTATTCAAATAGGAGGAGGCTGAAATTAATCCTTAAGATACCACTGCCACGAGTGTCCTCGGATCACGAGAAAAACATCTAGCTCTGCTGGATGCGTGACCCTTGTAGGATCACTGGCTCAGTGGTAAGGTGATATGGTGCATTGTGTTGTCTCTTGAGGCAGGGCAATGTGTCGTTGTGTCGAATCCTGGCCTGCCGCAGTTTGGTAAATGATTCAAAATCACTTGTTTCGTGATTTCGTTGCTACACACACACACACACACAAATATATATATATATATATATATATATATATATATATATATATATATATATATATATATATATATATATATATATATATATATATATATATATATAAATATATAGTATATAAAATATAGGAAGGTACCTCTGGAACTGTGTTGGGGGACCCTCATCCTCAGAGAAAAGAATAAACTTGCTTCAGGGAAAATTCAACGTTCTCCCTGAAGCTGTTTGAAAATTTTCTCCTACCATCCCCTATATTTTATATATATACTTTATTTAAAGACAAAATACATTGACAAAAATACAATAGGGAGTAAAACAACATAGATAACTCAGAGCTACATCTCGAATACTTCGTCCAGCTCCCCGGCAGGCATTTTCCCTCTGGATCACAACACTGAGTCTCTGAAAGAGATGAAGGGATGAAGTTATAGAAAGGGGAAAAGCCTTCATATTTGCGGGTCTTCTGAGTCTCCCTGTAGCTGGTGGCTCTACTCCCTTCAGCTACGGAGTATGGGAAGTAGGTGTCTGCCAATGTGGCGGCACAGGTGTAGTCCCAGGCAATCCGCTTTCCATCCTTACAGGGTAGCATAGTGGCTCCATCAGGACGCTTTTGACTTCCGTCAGACCTCTGCACCTGGGGTTCCTGTTGGGCTGGACAACGGGCTGTGGCGAGGCTTCTCTTTATGATGTCGTTGACCTCCTCATGTCTAGCATACTTCCCTTCTGATGTGTGACACACGAGACCATGAAGTCCGAATTGATCGGCCGTCGCAATGCCGCAAATACACCTATGTTCAGTGAGGATGGGGGTGGCTAGGCGAAGAGAAACACCAATCCGAATGGCCTGTGAGTCGAGTCGAGTGCCCAGGGAGAAATTGGGAACAGCTAGAATGAAATCTCCTGAGTGTGGTGCCTTCACCGCTGGAAACGAGCTTTGTCCTTTCCTGAAGCATTGGTAAGCATTGTCTTGGCCATTTTTTACATGATCGGTTTGTCCCAGTGGGACTGTTTGTGCTCTTTGGGAGGAGCTGGTCACTGGAGGAGTCTGCAAGGGTGTCCCACCACATGGCTGCTTCAGTGAACCTGGGGTCTTGAGCTCCTACCGCGCCTCTCAAGTGTTCGGGGACAATCTTCTTAACTAATCCACTGGAAGCCAAACATGAAGACAGAAATGCAGGTAAAGCTACCTGCGTTGCTTTGCGCACCCCTATACCCCCAATCGCACTGGGAGTGTTGCCTGATCCCTTTGCCGATCCTCTAGTGACAGATTTATTGCCTTCTTAAAGGTTGTTCTCGGGTGTGCGTCATATTCGTAGAGTGTTGGGTTTTCAGGAAGTAAGTGAGTCTTGGCATAGTAAGACACCTTGTGATGAGATACAGGGCATCATGGGCATCAAGATATCTTATTCTCTCCTCCATTCTCTTCAGGTCATTCAGTTTGTCCTTGAGGACTGTGTCGATGGCCTGATGACCCAGCGGTGCTTCCAAGAGGGTGCTCTTGGATGGAGTGGTAGTAGAGACTTCAGGGAGGATTGTTCGCACAGCATTATTGATTATTTCCTCGTTCGTTGTGATGATTTCACACTTGGAGGGATTGAGGATGAGCCCTAAGGCTTCTCCCTGTGTCTTCAAGAGTTGTAGGTCCTCTAACGGAGACTCTTCAGTACCTGCCAGAGTGCCATCATCCAGGTACCAGATGTTGAGCTCGCTGCACATCCTGAAAGTTAGTTTTCTTACTGCTAAGCAGAAGGGAAGTGGAGTGAGTGGATCACCCTGCTGAACACCCTCTGATGAGAGAATTTCATGTTCACCAAACAAAAGAATTGAGGGTTTGCTGTAGCCAGCTGAAATGAAGGGAAAAAGACTGGGGACCCGAGCCCGAACGGCCAGCAAGACCACATCTCCCTTCACCATATTAAAGGTATTTCTAAAATCAAGTTTGACTACGGCCTTGTCTTCTGGTAGGTCCATGATGTAGGCCCTTGCCGCATGAGCTGCGGCTTCACTACCTTGAGAGACCCCAAAGCCCAGTTGGTGTGGCTGGAGTAAACTGGCAGCTTCTAGGCGAATGTTTCTTACTGCTGCTTTGGCAACGAGATGGCGAAGTGTTACCATCAGCAATGGGTCTGATTCCCCCATTCTTCTTCTTCAAAGCGCATAATGAGGCTCCAAAACATATATATATATATATATATATATATATATATATACATATATATATATATATATATATATATATATATATATATATATATATATATATATATATATATATATATATATATATATATATATATATATATATATATATACAGTACACAGAGGTGAGAGATACATGTCTAGTACATATTGTTACATCTTTGTCACTGATTATAATGCGAAAATCTCATCCAGCTCTTCCGAGCTGTGGCGCGTGCCCAGAATACAGCACGCATTACCCTCTGAACAGCAGCGCTGAGTCGCTGGAACAGAAAACTAGCTGCCCTGGGATCCCTAGTTACCCTGTTGAGTCTTTTGCCCAGCTCCTTGAGGAACTTAGATGCACTCTTTCCCCATGAGCCAAGGGTCTCTGAGCCTATGGGAACAAACATATAATGATGGGCAAGTTCTCCATATTTTCTCGACTTCTGGGACTCCCTGAAGGTGGCAGCAGCCCCTCCTTCCTCCCTGGTGTACTGGAGATAGGTATCAGCCAAGGTAGATGCAAGGTACCTGCTTGCCGTCTTTCCAGGCTTGAAGGGTGATACCATCTGGACGCTTTTGGTTGCCATCAGATCTGCATAGTTGGGGTGGTTCCCTTACTGCTGGGCATCCGGCTGTTGTGAGGCTCCTCTTGATAATGTTATTAACCTCTTCATGTCTTGCAATCTTTCCCTCGGACCTACGACACACAAGACCATGGTACCCGAATCGGTCTGCTGCTTCACTGCCACAAATACACCTGTGTTCGGCGAAAATAGGGGCGGCAAGTCGAAGGGCAACACCAATGCGGATGGTCTGTGGGTCGAGGCGTGTGCCAAGGCTGGAGTTGGGAACAGCCAAAAGAAAGTCCCCTGCATGAGGAGCTCTCACTGCAAGGAGGCGGGCTCTATCCTTCCCTGACACACTCTGAAGCATTGCTGAGGCTATATTCTCTACTATTGGGCCATCCCAGTGCGACTGTTTGTAGTTGTTGGGGGGAGCAGGCCTGGTTTCAGAGCCTGTTAGGTTATCCCAGATCCTGGCTCCATCAACGAACTTTTGGTCATGGATTCCAATCGTGTCCCTAAGATGTTCAGGGAGAATTGCTGCTACAAGCCCTCTGGATGCAATGCATGAAGACAGGAAAGCAGGTAGAGCAATCTGAGATGACTTGCGGACACCAATGCCTCCTAGTCTGACTGGGAGTGTAGCTTGGTCCCACTGCCCATCTTCTAGAGTAAGGTTAAGTACTTTAGTAAAGATCTGCCTCAGGATACTGTCATATTCGTGCAGTATAGGGTTATCATATGAAGGAGCACATCTTAGGAAATATGTCAACCTGGGCAGACTCAAGCATTTTGATTCTATTATATTCCTGTCAACCATGGACTTGCTTGATATAATTTTCTCAGCCTTGTAAAAATCATATATATATATATGATTGTAACCACGAATGAGTGGTATTGATGAATAACAACACTTCGACTAACCAAGGGACTTGAACCCATGCTGTTTTGGTCCCCCTCATGTTGAGCGAAAACACATGATGCTCTAACCCACAGGACTACCCAATCCTACAAGAATGACCTGGTGATGCCCTTGAGTGAGATGTTGGCATAACTCTGCATCTGATCAGGACTTCTGGCGTGCGACTCAGGAGGTCACTTCTTGACTGGTACTGTCGCCGGGGTAGTCACTGGCAGGAACTCTGCATGCAGCTTAGTGGTGCCGGCGAGAGTGAGACGTAGCATGGACGACTCAGGTGCATACTGGAGTCGTAGCAGGGACGACTCAGGTATATGCGGGAGTCGTAGCAGCATATACCGTAACTGGAGTGAACGAGCTAGCTGTCAAAATGACATCATAATTTGTAAAGGCTATAACTATGCTCACTGAAGCTATGACACGAGTCAGACAGTCGCCTGCCAGGAATACTGCAGCTTGACTACTTTCATCCTAGAGCAGAGGTTAGACTGAGCATCCCCAGACTATTTTCTACTCCGTAACACTCGTTCGTGGGTACAATAATATAATATACTGCTTGTTGAGGTAGTACACCAAACAGGGAGTAGAATGAAATTAGCTTAGAGGCGTCCACACCACCGTATGTCCTTGGGTAGCGAGTACAACATTCAGTTCTACTGGATGCGCTACTCTTAAGGATTGTGTGGTTCAGTGGTCTAAGGCGTCATGTGTTTTCGCTCACCATGAGGTGGGTCAAAGCAGCATGGGTTTGACTCCTTGGCTAGTCGCAGTGTTGTTATTTATCAATACCACTCGTTCGTGGGTACAATAATAAATATATATGCAATAAGATCATAGTAAACATGTGATATCACAATATGCAGAACAATTACTGTGAAAAAAATTGTGAAATTCCAAGCACTTTCGTGACTTCTCACATTGTCAAGGATCTATAAAAATAAAAGGTTAACAGGAAGGCATATAAGGATGAGACTACATTTTTATGAAACATGATTCTATTATATTCCTGTCAACCATGGACTTGCTTGATATAATTTTCTCAGCCTTGTAAAAATCAATTGGATGGTTAAAATCTCTCACATGAATAAACAGAGCATTAGAAACTTGTCGACTTCTAATGCTATATTTATGTTGTTTTAACCAAAGTTCAAGACTTTTACCAGTTTGACAGTAATAAACTTTATCACATATTTTACAAGGAATCTTATAGACACACCCATCAACATTTTGGGGGAAACTTTTTTATCAAAACTTTTTTAGCTGTGTCAAGATTTTTATATACAACTTTGATATTAAAATTCTTCAGTAGAGAAGGCGTATCAACCAAGTTTTCATGGTAAGGGAGAACCAACATATTTTTAGTTGAATAAGGTTGGTTGTCCCTTTTTGGATTGTAAAAAAGTATTTCTTGCTATTTTAAAGGATTTATCATTTAAGTTTCTTGGGTATTTTAGATCATTAGCTATTTCATAAATTTTGGACATTTCTTCATCTATGAACTCTGAACTACAAGATAAAATAAGAAAAAATTTCGTTCAGATTTTTGACCTTGAAAATGTGCAGAGAACCTTCACGGCACGCATAAGTGCGATAAACCACTTCAACTACTGGGAACGCTTGAAGTTCCTAAACCTGTACTCTCTAGAACGCAGGCGGGAGAGATACATTATTATATACACATGGAAAATTCTCGAGGGCTTAGTACCAAACTTGCACACAAAAATCACTCCCTACGAAAGCAAAAGACTCGGCAGGCGATGTAACATCCCCCCAATGAAGAGCAGGGGTGCCACTAGCACGTTGAGGGACAACACAATAAGTGTCAGGGGCCCAAGATTGTTCAACTGCCTCCCAGCATACATCAGGGGGATTACCAACAAACCCCTGGCTGTCTTCAAGCAGGCACTGGACAGGCACCTAAAGTCGGTACCTGACCAGCCGGGCTGTGGTTCGTATGTTGGACTGCGTGCGGCCAGCAGTAACAGCCTGGTTGATCAGGCCCTGGTCCAACAGGAGGCCTGGTCACGGACCGGGCCGCGGGGGCGTTGACCCCTGGAATTCTCTCCAGGTAGACTCCAGGTAGGAGGGTTAGCCACCTAGGATAACCCAAGAAAGGAAGTGCGTTAACGAGGACTGTCTGTCTTATTGCCATTGGGGTCCTCAATCTTGTCCCCAGGATGCGACCCCCACTAGTCGACTAACACCCAGGTACCTATTTGCTGCTAGGCGAACAGGGCAACAGGTGTAAGGAAACACGTCGAAATGTTTCCACCACACCAGGAATCGAACCCTAGCCCTCCGCATGTGAAGCGAGAGCTTTGCCAGCCAGGCCACAGGGTCACTAATATGTAAAGCTCTCAAAAACATTGATGAGAATACCGACAGTTTAACTCTATCTTGATGTGAAGAATAATAGTATACTACATAGGAACAGATATTTGTTGGTTTTCTGTAAATTTAAAATTTAAAATAATTGTTACCCTTATTAATTAAAACATCTAGGAAAGATTATGAGTTATTTTCTTCGAACTCAAGTGTTTAAGGATAATAGACAAAGCCTGGGGAAAAATTTCTTTCAGGACAATGAACTATTCTGGCTGGAAGAAATTGTGGCAAGACTATGTGTCAGTCAGAGATTTTGAAAGCTTTGAGGCAAAGGCTGTAGTGAAGGATATTGTTTCTCTGGGCCAGTCCATGGGTTTGGAAATGGACGATGAGGATGTAGAGGAGTTAGTTGAGGATCACAAGAATGAGCTCACCACAGAGGAACTTCAAGACCTTCACAAGGAGCAGAATGAAGTGATTGAGAAAATTTCTTCTTCAGAAAAGTCAAAAGCAGACAACACTGGTCAGCTTCCTTAGCAAAGAAAAAAATCAAATCCCCATCATCTTAAAGTGTTACTGCACAGAGACAGAAAAGAGAAAAAACACCAGATGGGCAGTTACCTGATGTTTTTATGAAAGGTGACACCCTTTCCAAACAATAACATCTCTCCACCTTCCTCTTAGGCCATCAGCACTCCCCAGTAAAGTGCAGCTAAATTTTCATTTATTTTGTGCATTTATTGTTTTTATAGTTTTTCTGTATGATTTTATGCATGCAGATATTATTATACAGGTTTAATTAAGCAATATTTTCATTTAAAATTTTTATAATTAGTAATTTTTCGGGGTCTGGAACGGATTAATCCGATTTACATTATTTCTTATGGGAAAAATTGTTTCAATATTCATACAACTCCTAGACTTTACCTTACAAAAGTAGACATAGCGAAAGTGGTAGTAATTATGGACAATGCAGGTTATTAGAAGACAGGAAGGCTTATGCTCCCCTTAATAATAACCCTCTTGACCAGGTTAATAGGTTTAATATGCAACCTAGAACTTTAATGAGAGGTAATGAGGAATTGATTAAACAATTGTCAGTTAGGTCGGCGACACTCCCTTATATGTACAGTTTGATTAAAACCCACAAGCCAGAATTTCCAGTGAGACCTATTATTAGCTCGGTGGGATCAGCGACATATAACTTGTTTCAAATGATTCGTAAAGGTGGTAACCCCAATGCTTGGCAACATCTCTGGAGCCCAAGTAAAAAAACAATGCTGACTTCATTGATAAATTACAGAATTGGAACATGACCAATGATTTTATACTAGTAAATTTTGATGTCACTGTATTGTTTACCCATGTTCCTGTTTCAGATCTGTTATCCTATCTGGATGAAGAATTATATGACTTCCCCATGCCATTCGATAAGAAGACCATTATTGAGTTGATTAAGTTTTATGTAGTTGATTACATGTTTGAGTTTGAAGGGAAATATTACGCTCAAAGGCAAGGAACAGCTATGGGAAATCCATTGTCTCCCATATTAAGCAATCTGTATATGGAGTTTTTTTTAGACTAAGCTACTGATTAATATCCTGTCCCATGAAGCTAAGTGGTTTAGATAAGTGAATGACATCTTGTCTTTGGCCGAGTGATATAACCATGAACTCATATTTATTGAGACGTAAAGCTCTTGTCCCGTCTATTAAATTCACTGTGGAGAAAAAAAGTGGAGTTAAAACTTCCATTCTTAGATGTTCTGATCCACTGGGTTGATAGAAAGTTCAAGTTTACAATAAAAAGGAAGGCAACTAATGTTTGCTCATAGATCCAGTACTATTCTAAGCATGAAACAACAGTAAAAAGGAGTGTCTTTCTCCCTGTTTCTGAGCCTACCCAGTATATAGCCGCAAGTTTCTTGATGAGGAAATAAAGAAAATCTTTGATACTGATGCAAAACTGTGGTTCCCTCAGGAATTTGTAGCAATGGCTTGCTGACAGTTAGGAAAACTTGTAGAGCTGAACCCAGGATAACACCTCAGATGAGCTGAACCCAGGATAACACCTCAGATGAGCTGAACCCAGGATAACACCTCAGATGAGCTGAACCCAGGATAACACCTTAGATGAGCTGAACCCAGGATAACACCTCAGATATGCTGAACCCAGGATAACACCTCAGATGAGCTGAACCCAGGATAACACTTCAGATGAGCTGAACCCAGGATAACACTTCAGATGAGCTGAACCCAGGATAACACCTCAGATGAGCTGAACCCAGGATAACACCTCAGATGAGCTGAACTCAGGATAACACCTCAGATGAGCTGAACCCAGGATAACACTTCAGATGAGCTGAACCCAGGATAACACCTCAGATGAGCTGAACCCAGGATAACACCTCAGATGAGCTGAACCCAGGATAACACCTCAGATAAGCTGAACCCAAGATAACACCTCAGACGAGCTGAACCCAGGATAACACCTCAGATGAGCTGAACCCAGGATAACACCTCAGATGAGCTGAACCCAGGATAACACCTCAGATGAGCTGAACCCAGGATAACACCTCAGATGAGCTGAACCCAGGATAACACTTCAGATGAGCTGAACCCAGGATAACACCTCAGTTGAGCTGAACCCAGGATAACACCTCAGATGAGCTGAACCTAGGATAACACCTCAGATGAGCTGAACCCAGGATAACACCTCAGATGAGCTGAACCCAGGATAACACCTCAGATGAGCTGAACCCAGGATAACACTTCAGATGAGCTGAACCCAGGATAACACCTCAGATGAGCTGAACCCAGGATAACACCTCAGATGAGCTGAACCCAGGATAACACCTCAGATGAGCTGAACCCAGGATAACACCTCAGATGAGTTGAACCCAGGATAACACTTCAGATGAGCTGAACCCAGGATAACACCTCAGATGAGCTGAACCCAGGATAACACCTCAGATGAGTTGAACCCAGGATAACACTTCAGATGAGCTGAACCCAGGATAACACCTCAGATGAGCTGAACCCAGGATAACACCTCAGATGAGCTGAACCCAGGATAACACCTCAGATGAGCTGAACCCAGGATAACACCTCAGATCAAGAATGTATTGGTTCTTCCATACAATGAGAATTTATCTGTCCTGCCAAGTGCCCTGAAAAGGTTCAACATAAAGTAGCTTTTAAGAATTCATGGATGATTAAAAGCATATTGATCAAAAACTCCTCTCAACATTGTGTTGGCTGTGTTTAGGGTTGGTTGTAATGGCTGCAACTTATCTTACGTGGGGCAGACTGGCAAACCTCTAGATGACAGGTTAATACAACACTGTTATTCAATATGAACAACTTAGGAATGAAATGCGATATTCAACCACACCAAGTTTTGCAATAACTCTGCAAATTGGTCAGAAGCCAGAGTCCTGGGTCCTTGTTCCTCTTTTCTTGAATGAAATATTTTAGAATCGGTAATAAAATGTGATAAACATTCACTATATAACAACAGTTTTGGATTGTCCAAACTTCACTCTTTTATAATTGAGGGCAGTGTAGATTCACATATGAATTCTTTGGATTATCATAAATGTAGTTCCACACTGACGAATTGAGAGGTACTTAGGGTCTGCTTTTCCTGCCATCTTATTAAGATGTGTTAGCACTAGACCTATTTTCTTTAATATGATGATAGGAAATTTCCTAAAAATAATTACCAAATACTTTTGGAATCAGAATTTAAAGTCTTTTATAGCAAAATGATTTAGAATCTGATGACATTTTTGTGTTAATTAAAATGTCACATATATATTCAGTGCTAGGGGCTTTATATGCTTTATACTTATACACTGTAATATTCTGTCTGCATTTTCTGATATTTGGTAATCTGCCCGGAAACCATTTCGTTTCCCTTAACAATTTCTGCAACACAAAATGCCAAAAGTTATCATTCAAATCCCCCTGTGGTTATTTTGCATATACAGTAGATCATTATATTACACGGATTTATTTGCCACAGCTTGGTTGTTGTATTAGTGAAAAATTGCGGCACAATTTTATACAACACTTCGTAAAATTAACTTGACACGGTTCCGTTTGCGGAGCAGAAATTTTCCCCAGCTCCAGCTGCCACCTTGTTGTGGGTCAGCGGGGAAGACCTCCCGCTATCCCCTGCCACCCCTTACACACCCACCTTCCCCTGCCACCCCTGACATTCCAACCATCCCCTGCCACCCCTGACACTTCCACCATCCCCTGCCACCCCTGACACTCCAGCCATCCCCTGCCACCCCTGACATTCCAACCATCCCCTGCCACTTCCACCATTCCCTGCCACCCCTGACACTCCAACCATCCCCTGCCACCCCTGACATTCCAACCATCCTCTGCCACCCCTGACACTTCCACCATCCCCTGCCACCCCTGACACTCCAGCCATCCCCTGCCACCCCTGACATTCCAACCATCCCCTGCCACCCCTGACACTCCCACCATTCCCTGCCACCCCTGACACTCCAGCCATCCCCTGCCACCCCTGACATTCCAACCATCCCCTGCCACACCTGACACTTCCACCATTCCCTGCCACCCCTGACACTCCAGCCATCCCCTGCCACCCCTGACATTCC
>WNWK01020570.1:0-35591 GCA_009830355.1 Cherax destructor | reverse complement strand
AAAAGGCGTATGACAGGGTGGATAGGGATGAATGTTGCAGGTGTATGGAATACGAGGTAGGTTGGGGGAAAGCAGTGAAAATTTTTTTATGAGGATAATGAGGCGGGGGTTTTTAGAGGGTAGGAGAGGGGAGCCCTTTTTCCCCTTAAAAGTAGGCCAACAAGGAGGGGGTGACCATTTTTTCAAAATTTTTATAGATGGGTTGTAAGAGAAGTGAATGCGAAGGTCTTGGCAAGAGGGGGGGTTAAAAGAAAAGAATCAAATACAAATTGAGAGTTGTCCGGGTTTTTTTTTTTGCTGATGATTTTTGGGGTTTTTTTGGGGAATTCTGAAGAGACGTTACAGAGGTTGGTGGATAAATTTTTTAGGGAAAGGAAAAAAAAAAATTGAAAGTGTTTAAAGGGGTAACATTGATTTAAAATTTAAAATTTAAAAAAAACCCCAAAAAAAAATTTTCCATGTACACTTTTTTCTTCAAAAAAAAAGATAGAGTTAAAGTGTTTTTTTCTTCAATTTTTTTTTAGAGCTTTACGTATTTGTAGTCCAGAGTTCATAGATGAAGAAATCTCTAAAATTTATAAAATAGCTAATGATTTAAAATACCCAAGAAACGTAATTGATAAATCTTTTAAAATAGCTAGAAATACTTTTTACAATCCAAAAAGGGACAACCAACCCTATTCAACCAAAAATATGTTGGTTCTCCCTTACCATGAAAACTTGGTTGATATACCTTCCTTTCTTAAGAATTTTAATATCAAAGTAGTATTTAAAAATCTTGATACAGTAAAAAGACTTTTGATAAAAAATTCCCCCCAAAATGCTGACGGATGTGTCTATAAGATTCCCTGTAAAATATGCGATAAAGTTTATTACGTCAAACCGGTAAAAGTCTTGAACTAAGATTAAAACAACATAAATATAGCATTAGAACTGGACAAGATTCTAATGCTCTATTTATTCATGTGAGAGATTTTAACCATCCAATTGATGTTCAAAATGCTGAGAAGGTTGTATCAAGCAAGTCCATGGTTGAGAGGAATATAATAGAATCATGTTTCATAAAAAGTAGTTTTGAAAATAATATGAATATTTATTTTGGTTTATATAAATTGGATTCATTTATAATTAATAAAATTTGGGAAGAATTTAATGATTTAATTGGACTAATCTTAATTCTTGGGAAGAGTTTCAGGTCCTTTCTTATGTTCCTCTTCACAGAGTCGTGAGTTGTTACGCTACTGTGAGGTGTTGTCTTTGTTAGTGTAATGTGACTGTGACGTGTATTCTGCCCCTTTATAAGCCTGCTTGTCATGTTTCCTTTTATAGTTCCTTGATAATGTGAGTAGTCACGAAAGCGCTTGGAATTTCTCAGTTTTTTCATAGTGGTTGTCACTATGCTTCCAGTTAACCTAGAAATGATTACGTGTCGATGCATGGAATAATTGGAGACATATGTTATGGAAAAACAATGTGTGGTTAATGTTAACGAGGGAGTGACCAGTGCCGCCTCCCCCACGCCACGGGGGAGAGGGAAGAGGCGCTGTGTGTAGGTGGTGAGGGAAGACACTGGTGTTCAACAGTGCACATACCCACATTTTTCATGACGTACATGGGAAACAAATAATGTTGTGTGTATTGTGTGTGTTGTGTGTATTGTAAGACAGTGTGAACAATATATAGAGTGCAAAGTCCATGTGTAGTGTATTCCCCTCACTCCACTCCCCTGGCTACCCCCACCCAACAACCTGCGCCTCCCCCACCCAACAACCTAAATCCCAGCGACACCCCTCAAGCCCTACCAGGCCACCACGGTCAAGTTCACTACCTTCCACGCACCTTACCCACCCAGCATGTACTCCACTACAGTCTACCTAGCCAGATGAATGCCAGTCAGGAGGAAGCGAGCAGCCAGGGAAATGGCACTGCTGGCAATACTAGGAGAGGCAAGTGTCGGTCGTGTTTACAGCTTCGTTGTCTCAACTCTAATGGTTCCTCCGTAAACATGGCAGCTGCCCGGGTTCAGGATGTCCTCCTGTGGACAGTGATGACCCAGAGCCACTTCAGGCACCTGAACCCACTCCAACAGATCTCATCTCATCAGATAATATCCTGGAAGCAATTAAAGCAACAGGTATCAGGACACTCACACATATTCCCAAAGCAGCCCGTCCACACGCAGCTGGGAAACTTACGGACCTCTTAATAAAAGTAAACGATGGTTCTGCTATCCTAAATGTTCCACCAACCATCAAGGCATGGCACAACTTGCTACTTTTTGGCAATGTCTGCTTAGCTGTGCCGGAAAGAGGGGAAAGAGGCTAGCCTCAATGATCATTAAATCCTTAAGAGACTTTCCTAGAGCTGATAACCTCATTCACCTTCCCCATCAACACAAAAATGGGAGAGGCAGAACCCCCACTCACTCCACTGACAGCTAAAAAATCAGAGTCCAAGTGAGCAAGAAAATTGAAGATGGCAACACAGTGGTAGCAATCAGAATTATCACCAGTGAAGATACAGTTGCCCCCAGGGATGCTGACACTGCTGAAGCACTTAGAGGAAAGCACCCTGCCAGGGAAACCAGGGGTACCAACAGTTCCAACACCTCTGTCCCCACTGTGGAACCACTGATTGTGCAAGACTCAGACATTTACAAAGCAATAATGTCATTCCCGTCCGGCTCTGCTGGGGGTTACACTGGAATAAGGCCACAACATTTAAAGGAAATGGTTAATCCAGTTATCGGGGAGATTGCAGAGACACTGCTGTCAGAGATCACAAGGTTCGTCAACAATTCCTTGGCTGGTCTGATTCCTGACAAGATTAAACCTTTCTTTTTGGAGCATCACTTTGTGCCCTTAAAAAGAAGGATGGAGGAATTAGGCCAATCGCAGTGGGCAACACGTTTCCCGCCTCGTTTCTAAAGCTGCTGTCAGAAGTATTCGCGCAGAGGCAGCCATCATGCTTCAACCAAACCAGCTTGGCTTTGGGGTCTCTCAGGAAGTGAAGCAGCGGTTCATGCAACAAGGGCATATATCGACAACCTGCCTGAGGACAATGCAGTGGTTAAATTAGATTTCAAGAATGCATTTAATCTCCTGAAAAGGGACGTAGTATTAGCAGCTGTACAAGAACATTTTCCAGGTCTCTTCCTTTTGTTTCAGCTGGATATAGCAGGGAATCAATGCTCCTGTTTGGAGAGCATGAAATCACATCATCAGAGGGTGTCCAGCAAGGGGACCCTCTCCCACCATTTCTCTTCTGTATAGCAGTTAGGGAAATCACAGTAAGACTGACCAGTGAGCTAAACATCTGGTTCCTGGATGATGGCACACTAGCAGGTACAAAGGAGTCCCTTGTAGATGATCTTACACAGGTGATGACACGGGGACAGGAAATGGGTCTCATCCTGAATCCATCCAAATGTGAAATCATCTCAGTCAATCAACAAGTGATAGATGCAGTGTTATCAAAACTACCAGGAGCAACAGTCATTGCCCCTAATAATAGTGTCTTGCTTGGAGCACCTCTGGGAAGCGAGGCCATTGACACAATTCTCAGGAAGAAACTGGAAGAATTGAGGAGAATGGAACAACGAATAGGCAATCTTGACACCCATGATGCCTTGTACCTTCTCACAAAATGCTTGAGTCTGCCCAGGTTGACATATTTCCTAAGATGTGCTCCTTCATATGATAACCCTATACTGCACGAATATGACAGTATCCTGAGGCAGATCTTTACTAAAGTACTTAACCTTACTCTAGAAGATGGGCAGTGGGACCAAGCTACACTCCCAGTCAGACTAGGAGGCATTGGTGTCCGCAAGTCATCTCAGATTGCTCTACCTGCTTTCCTGTCTTCATGCATTGCATCCAGAGGGCTTGTAGCAGCAATTCTCCTGAACATCTTAGGGACACGATTGGCATCCATGACCAAAAGTTCGTTAATGGAGCCAGGATCTGGGATAACCTAACAGGCTCTGAAACCAGGCCTGCTCCCCCCAACAACTACAAGCAGTCGCACTGGGATGGCCCAATAGTAGAGAATATAGCCTCAGCAATGCTTCAGAGTGTGTCAGGGAAGGATAGAGCCCGCCTCCTTGCAGTGAGAGCTCCTCATGCAGGGGACTTTCTTTTGGCTGTTCCCAACTCCAGCCTTGGCACACGCCTCGACCCACAGACCATCCGCATTGGTGTTGCCCTTCGACTTGCCGCCCCTATTCTCGCCGAACACAGGTGTATTTGTGGCAGTGAAGCAGCAGACCGATTCGGGTACCATGGTCTTGTGTGTCGTAAATCCGAGGGAAAGATTGCAAGACATGAAGAGGTTAATAACATTATCAAGAGGAGCCTCACAACAGCCGGATGCCCAGCAGTAAGGGAACCACCCCAACTATGCAGATCTGATGGCAGCCAAAAGCGTCCAGATGGTATCACCCTTCAAGCCTGGACAGACGGCAAGCAGGTGGTGTGGGACTACACATGTGCATCTACCTTGGCTGATACCTATCTCCAATACACCAGGGAGGAAGGAGGGGCAGCTGCCACCTTCAGGGAGTCCCAGAAGTCGAGAAAATATGGAGAACTTGCCCATCATTATATGTTTGTTCCCATAGGCTCAGAGACCCTTGGCTCATGGGAAAAGAGTGCATCTAAGTTCCTCAAGGAGCTGGGCAAAAGACTCAACAGGGTAACTAGGGATCCCAGGGCAGCTAGTTTTCTGTTCCAGCGACTCAGCGCTGCTGTTCAGAGGGGTAATGCATGCTGTATTCTGGGCACGCGCCCCAGCTCGGAAGAGCTGGATGAGATTTTCGCATTATAATCAGTGACAAACATGTAACAATATGTACTAGACATGTATCTCTCACCTCGTGTATTGTATATGCCATCTTTATATCAACAGTATCTCTTAAATCTTTTGTACCATATTATGTAATAAAATATACCTATTGGTAAAAAAAAGATGGGGTGGTAGGAGAAGTGGAATATTCAAATGGCATCAGGAAGAAATCCAAATATTCTTTCTTGAAGCCTTTTTATCCACTTCTCCGAGGCTATGGGTCCCACAATTTGTACCAGAGGTGGACCCCATCCTATATATATATATATATATATATATATATATATATATATATATATATATATATATATATATATATATATATATATATATATATATGGAATCATTGCCTGATATTAATCTCCATAGCGTCTGCCAGTCCATTTATATTGTATATATTAAATTACCCGCCTGCATGACGAGGTCGTCCACCACGTAGCATAATCTGAGGTGTCATGCACAGCAGTTACAGTCTCACAACTAAGGAATGTTTGGGTCACTGACGCTGATCCCCAGTTCAAAATCCCCTCTCTCGCCCCTCACTTTCCCATAGTGTCAGTTAATATGTAATCATCTAGCTGAACACATACACGTAGGATATGGTGGCAGAAGGCTGACAGTATCATCATTCAACTGACAGCAGAGCACACGTAGGATATGGTGGCAGAAGGCTGACAGTATCATCATTCAGCTGACAGCAGAGCACACGTAGGATATGGTGGCAGAAGGCTGACAGTATCATCATTCAACTGACAGCAGAGCACACGTAGGATATGGTGGCAGAAGGCTGACAGTATCATCATTCAGCTGACAGCAGAGCACACGTAGGATATGGTGGCAGAAGGCTGACAGTATCATCATTCAACTGACAGCAGAGCACACGTAGGATATGGTGGCAGAAGGCTGACAGTATCATCATTCAGCTGACAGCAGGGCAGTGGTGTATCACTCCACTACACACCTCAATCTGACCCTCAAACCTCAAAACAGTGAAGTTGATTTAGTATTTAGAGAGGACTGAGCGGCATGGGACGACCAAGTGCGTGTATAAATCTGGGGTTGAAGGAAAGGTATGAGGTTTGTCTCAGGAAGGGAAGTTAGAAAGCAGGAAAATGAAATTCTGACTTCTAGGTGCTTCAGTATCCAGCAGGTGCTTCAGTATCCAGCAGGTGCTTCAGTATCCAGCAGGTGCTTCAGTATCCAGCAGGTGCTTCAGTATCCAGCAGGGTTGTGTAACATTAAATTGGATTGCATGGAGAATAGTGTTTTTTATGGCTATATGTGCAATCAGGATATAAAACATCAGTTATGGAATCCAGTGTACGTGGTTAGCCGGAATTGAGTCCTAGAGGTGGAAAGTACAGTGCCTGTGGTTGTGTAGTCGATAAAAGCCTCAAAGGTGGAATTTCACCTATATATTTATTTTAACCAGAGTGCCTACACTCTGAAAGAGGGTTGTAGACGTTGAAATATCATGTTTGTAAATTTCTAATAAAATAGTTATTGATTGAATGATATTGAAAATGTTTCTTTTTTGGGATGTAATTTGATGAGAGATGCAGGGTGAGTTAAAAAAATGTTTGTGTGTATGTGTGTGTGTGTGTGTGTGTGTGTGTGTGTGTGTGCGCGCGCGTGCGTGTACTCACCTATTTGTACTCACCTAAGTGTGGTTGCAGTTGTCGAGACTCAGCTCCTGGCCCCGCATCTTCACTGTCCGTTACCAAGTCCTCTCTCCCCCTGCTCCATGAGCTTTATCATACCTCGTCTTAAAACCATGTATGGTTCCTGCCTCCACTACATCACTTGCCAGACTATTCCACTTCCTGACAAATCTATGACTGATAAAATACATACTAACATCCCAGTGACTCATCTGAGTCTTCAACTTCCAATTGTGACCCCTTGTTTCTGTGTCCCATCTCTGGAACATCCTGTCTCTGTCTACCTTAACTATTCCTCGCAGTATTTTGTATGTCGTTATCATGTCTCCCCTAACCCTACTGTCCTCCAATATCGTCAGGCCGATTTCCCTTAACCTTTCGTCGTAGGACATTTCCCTTAGGTCTGGAACTAGCCTTGTTGCAAACCTTTGCACTTTCTCTAATTTATTGACGTGCTTGACCAGGTGTGGGTTCCAAACTGGTGCTGCATACTCCAGTATAGGCCTGACATACACGGTGTACAGAGTCTTAAACGATTCCTTACTGAGGTATCAGAACTCTATTCTCAGGTTTGCCAGGCGCCCATATGCTGCTGCAGTTATCAGGTTGATGTGTGATTCCGGAGACGTGCTCGGTATTATACTCACCCCAAGATCTTTCTCCTTGAGTGAAGTTTGCGGTCTTTGGCCACCTAGCCCATACTCTGTCAGCGGTCTTCTTTGCCCTTCCCCGATCTTCATGACTTTGCATTTGGCAGGGTTAAATTCAAGGAGCCAGTTGCTGGACCACGCATCCAGCCTGTCCAGGTCTCTTTGTAGTCTTGCCTGAGCCTCTTCCGATTTAATTTTCCTCATTAACTTCACATCATCTGTGAACAGGGACACTTCTGTGTCTATTCCTTCATTCACGTCATTCACATATACCAAAACTAGCACTGGTCTTAGGACTGACCCCTGTGGGACCCCGCTCGTCACAGGAGTCCACTGTAATACCTCATCCCGTACCATGGCTCGCTGTTGCCTCCCTGTCAGGATTTGCCTTCCATAAATCCGTGCTGGATGTCGTTTATAATCTTGTTTCATTCCAGGTGCTCCACCACTCTCCTGATAATCTTCTCCATGACTTTGCACACTATACACGTAAGTGACACTGGTCTATAGTTTAGTGCTTCGTTTCTGTCTCCTTTCTTAAAAATGGGGACTACGTTTGCCGTCTTCCATTCCTCAGGTATTTGCCAAGTTTCAGGGGATGTGTTGAAAATTGTGGTTAATGGCACACACAGCGTCTCTGCTCCCTCTCTAAGGACCCATGGAGAGATGTTTTCCGGTCCCACCGCCTTTGAGGTGTCAAGGTCACTTAGCAGCTTCTTCACTTCCTCCTCAGTTGTGTGTATTTCATCCAACACTTGTTGGTATGTCCCTTGTTGGTGTACGCCTCTGTTCTGTCTTCCCAGAATCTTTTCTGTCCTGTGTTGAGTTCCTCACATACTTTTTAGTTGTTTCTTGTGAGCTCCCCACCCTTTTTCCTCAGCCTGATCACCTGGTCCTTGACTGTTGTCTTCCTCCTGATGTGGCTGTACAACAGCTTCGGGTCAGACTTCACTTTCGATGCTATGTTGTTTTCGTACTGTCGCTGGGCCTCCCTCCTTATCTGTACATACTCGTTCCTGGCTCTTCGACTAATCTCTTTATTTTCCTGGGTCCTTTGCTTTCTGTACTTTTTCCATTCTCTAGTGCACTTAGCTTTTGTATCCCAACACCTTCAGGTAAACAAGGGGCTCGTTCTGGTCTTCCCATTATTTCTGTTGCCCTTGGGAACAAACCTTTCCTCTGCCTTGGGACTCATCTGAGTCTTCAACTTCGAATTGTGACCCCTTGTTGCTGTGTCCCATCTCTGAAACTTCCTATTCCTGCCACCTTGTCAATTCCTCTCAGTATTTTGTCATTATCATGCATCCCCTATCCCTCCTGTCCTCCGGTGTTGTCATGTAGATTTCCCTTAACCTCTCCTCCTTGGGCATACCTTTCCACTTTCTCTAATTTTTTGATGTACTTTACTAGGTGTGGGTTCGAAACTGGTGCTGCATACTCAAATATGGGCCTGACGTACATATTTGAGTCTTGAACAATTCCTTACTGAGGTGTCGGAACGCGATTCTTAGGTTTGCCAGGCACCTACATGCTGCATCAATTGTTTGGTTGGTGTGCACCTCAGAAGATGTGATTGGTATTATACTCACCCCAAAATCCTTTTCCTTGCAGTCTTTGACCCCCCCCCCATCCTAGCCTGTAATCTTTGTGGGATCTTCTTTGCCCTCTCCCAATTCTCAAGACTTTGCATTTGGTGGTGTTAAACTCCAGGAGCCAGTTGCTAGACCAGGCTTGCAGCATGTCCAGATCCCTTTGTAGTCCTGCCTGATCCCTCATCCAATTGAATTCTACTCATTAGCTTCCCATCGTCTGCAAACAAAGCCACTTCTAAGCCTATCCCATCCGTCATGTCATTGACATAAACCAGAAACAGCACCGGTCCTTGGACAGACTCCTTTGGAACCCCGCACGTCACAGGTGCCCAATCTGTCAGGAATTTTCTAATTCATTGTAGTGTCTTTCCTGGTATACCTGCCTGATACACTAGCTTTTCCACTAGTTTCATGTGCTCTTGTATGACACTGTGTCGAAAGCCTTCTTGCAGTCCAAGAAAATGAAATCTACC
The DNA here is from genome assembly GCA_009830355.1 of Cherax destructor. Taxonomy (NCBI): domain Eukaryota; kingdom Metazoa; phylum Arthropoda; class Malacostraca; order Decapoda; family Parastacidae; genus Cherax; species Cherax destructor. The sequence goes on along the minus strand of WNWK01020570.1, from coordinate 26,370 downwards.
CACCCCTTTCTCTTTTGTCTTACTTATGTCCCTTGTCGCAAAACTCCAGAAGATTTGTGACTCAGGATTTCCCTTCCCTGAAACTGTGCTGGTTATCATGTATAAACTCGTTCCTTTCTATGTCCACTACTCTGCTCTTCATAAGCTTCTCCTTGACTTTGCATACTATACATGTCAGTGAAACTAGTCTGTAGTTTAATGCGGCGTGTCTGTCTCCTTTCTTAAAAATTGAGACTACATTTGCTGTCTTCCACACCTCAGGTAGTCACCCGGTTTCGATAGATGTGTTGAAGATTGTTGTTAGTGACACACACAGTGAATCCGCTTCCTCTCTCATGACAAAAAGAGAGATGTTGTCTAGTTTCACCGCCTTTGAGGTATCTAGTTCACTTAGAAGCCTCTTCACCACCTCCTCGGTTGTGTATTGTATCCAGTACTTCGTTGGTGTGTAACTGTCTTTGATTGTAGAGAGGTCTGTAAACAATTACACAGGTATGCAGGCACTGAAGACAACTGGTGGTGCTAGGACATAAGATGTGCACAGGAAGCCTTGATAGAAACCATACCACTGGCGGGGTTAGAACCTGCGATCAGAGTCATAAAACTCCCAGTGGCTAACGGGTCGGTCTGGAGTTTTAAGCCTTGATAAGAGGCAGTACACACATCTTAATACCCTTGTGGTAGCTATAGGGTCTTCTGTGGGGTTAGGGTGATGGAATACAGCTTGGGAAATACAGGTAAAGATGGGGGACTCTGTGAAAATGAAAGGTGTAAGGAAACACGACGAAAATCTTAGGCAAGGCTGCGCTTTATGTAAACACTCTGGGCGAGTGTGTTCGAACACGCCGGCTGGCTGCGGCTTTAGGCACACAGACAAACAACAAAGCACAGAACACGTGTAAGGAAAACTAAGCAAAACACTGCAGGAGCAAAAATACTGCTCAAAATGGCACTAGAACAGAATGCAGTGTTATGAAACTTAATGGGGTCTGAAAAATTACTGCAAAGTGCTCACTGAGGGAAATTTATAAAATATTTTGATAAGCAACAACAACAAAAAATAACTCCACTAACTGGAAAATTAGTGGAGAATATAGTTGATAGCAGGAGTTTATAGCACATCCCCGGTGCTAGCGATGAGAGCACTGAAGGCGGCTTAGGGTTAAGTTTAGGGTTTAGCCGGCCTGGCTTAGAGTTAAGCCAGCCTGGCTTAGGCTTAAGCAGCCTTGACTTAGGGTTAAGCCAGCCTGGCTTTGGGTTAAGCCAGCCTGGCTTAGGGTTAAGCCAGCCTGGCTTAGGGTTAAGCCAACTGGGGTCCCACATGAGCCGTGTAGGAACTTCGAGTAGAACACATCTAGGTCAGCAAAACATGCAGAATGAAGGATGGACACAGAGAATGTAGTAGAATGTAGCAGGAGTGTGGCGGCTGGTGTGTAGGTGTGAGGGCTAGGATAGGCGGTGGACACTGCTGCTACACCCCAAGCTGGATGTACTCGCGTGGGGCCAAACACACCAAAACAACCTCACATCAACTTCCGTAGCTCGGACGGGCGTAGGGACGCTGTAGAAGGGCTGAAGAAGGCTGCAGGCAAGTGATGAGATGCTGCAGGGCAGGAGATGAAGTGCACACGTGACCAGTGGGCCTGGAACGACACCGTGACGACAATGTCCATATTTTGCGGGAAAATCAAAGGACAAGGTTTCGTCTCTGTCACCGACGAAACACTGTGAGCAGCTGTGGGTGCTGTAAGCAAACAGGTGTCGTGGATAGACATGGATGCAACTGGATGAAGGCTCTGCTCCTCTCAACCCCGTAGTACAAGGCTCCACTCTGCCGCTGGAAAACCGCTTGCCACCACTGTTATAAACTATCTTTGGGTTGGTCTAGTAACTTGCCAGGTAGCGTAGAGGTAGGTGAGATACACGGCTGTAGAGTACCTTCTTTATTGGAATAATGGGGTTCACAGTGGGCAGTGTGAAGTGTGACGAAGCCAGTCCGGGAGGGAAACTTAACTAGAAAGCCGCAGGTCTAGGAGTGAGAGGGAGGCATGAGCCTAGCTGCCTGAGTGTCCACAAGAGGGTAGGGCCTCAGGCAACTAAGCCCACAACAACTCACTCTAAGGAGGAACTATGATAACTAGACAGTAGGCTTAATGTCTACAGGTGTACCCCACCATTCCGGCTTTCTGGAGTCCTTTCTGTTTCCACTGAAAATACTTCCTTAAATCTCACGTAGAGCTCTTAATAGTTCTCAATCGTTTCTTGTGAACTCCGCTCCGTCCTTCCTTCCTCAACCTGATTACCTGTCCTTGACAATTCTTTTCTTCCTGATGTGGCTGTACAACAGCTTTGAATCACAATTGTCTTTTGATGCTATGTCGTTTTCGACATAGCATTTGTGTGTGCGTGTGCGTGTCCTTATCTAATTGTGGTTGCAGTGGTTGATTCATAGCTCCTGGACCACCCACTTCACTGGTCGCTACTTTCTCCCTGCTCCATGAGCTTTATCAAACCTTTTCTTAAAGCTATGTTAGGATCCTGACTCCACTACATCACATACCAGACCATTCCACTTCCTGACAACTCAATGACTGAAGAAATACTTCCTAACATCCCTGAGACTCATTTGAGTCTTCAGCTTCCAATTGTGACCCCTTGTTACTGTATCCTATCTCCGTAACATCCTGTCTCTGTCCACCTTTTCAATTCCTCTCAGTATTTTGTATGTCGTTATCATGTCTGCCCTAACCCGCCTGTCCTCCAGTGTCTTCAGGCCGATTTCCATTAACCTATCTTCGTAGAACATTCCCCTTAGCTCTGGAACTAGCCTTGTTGCAAACATTTGCACTTTCTCTAATTCCTTGACGTGCTTGACCAGGTGTGGGTTCCAAACTGGTGCTGCATACTCCAGTATGGGCCTGACGTACACGGTGTACAGACTCTTGAACGATTCCTTACTAAGGTATCGGAACGCTATTCTCAGGTTTGTCAGGCGCCCATATGCTGCAACAGTTATATTTGGTTGTTGCTCGCCTCATGAGATGTACTCGGTATTATAGTCACACCAACATCCTTTTCCTTGAGGGAGGTTTGCAGTCTTTGGCCACCTAACCTATACTCTGTCTGCGGTCTTCTTTGCCCTTTCCTGATCTTCATGACTTTCCATTTGGCGGGGTTAAATTCGAGGAGCCAGTTGTTGAACCACGCTTCTGCCTGTCCAGGTCTCTTTGTAGTCCTGCCTAATCCTCATCCCATTTAATTCTCCTCATTGACTTCACATCATTTGCAAACAGGGACACTTCTGAGTCTATCCCTTCTGTGTGTGTGTACTCACCTAGATGTGGTTGTAGGGGTCGATTCACAGCTCCTGGCCCCGCCTCTTCACTGGTCACTACTACGTCACTCTTCCTGCTCCTCCACTACATCACTTCCCAAACTATTCCACTTCCTGACAACTCTGTGACTGAAGAAATACTTCCTAACATCCCTGTGATTCATCTGAGTCTTCAACTTCCAACTGTGTCCTCTTGTTGCTGTGTCCCATCTCTGGAACATTCTGTCTCTGTCCACCTTGTCAATTCCTCTCAGTATTTTATATGTCGTTATTATATCCCCTTTATCTCTCCTGTCAGGTCGATTTACCTCAACCTCTCTTAGCAGGACATGCCTTTTCGCTCCGGGACTAGTCTTGTTGCAAACCTTTGCACTTTCTCTAGTTTCCTTCCGTGCTTGGCTAGGTATGTGTGTGCTCACCTAGTTGTGGTTGGAGAGGTCAAGTCACAGCTCCTGTGTGTGTGTGTGCGTACTCACCTAATTGTGGTTGCAGGAGTCGAGTCACAGCTCCTGCCCCCGCCTCTTCACTGTATGTACTCACCTAATTGTGGTTGCAGGGGTCGAGACTCAGCTCCTGGCCCCGCCTCTTCGCTGTCTGCTACTGGGTCTCTGCTCTCCCTGCTCCATGAGCTTTATCATACCTTATCTTAAAACTATGTATGGTTTCTGCCTCCACTATATCTCTCTCTAGACTATTCCACTTCCTGACTACTCTGTGGCTGAAGAAATGCTTCCTAACATCCCTTTGACTCATCTGAGTCTTCAGCTTCCAGTTGTGTCCCCTTGTTTCTGTGTTCCCTCTCTGGAACATCCTGTCACTGTCTACCTTATCATGTCTCCTCTGACACTTCTTTCCTCCAGTGTTGTTAGTCCTATTTCCCTCAACCTTTCTTCATAAGACAGACCCCTGAGTTATGGAACTAACCTTGTCGCAAACCTTTGCACTTTCTCTAGTTTCTTTACGTGCTTGACCAGGTGTGGGTTCCAGACTGGTGCTGCATATTCTAGTATGGGCCTGACGTACACGGTATACAGTGTCTTGAACGATTCCTTGTTAAGGTAACGGAACGCTAATCTTAGGTTTGCCAGTCGCCCATATGCTGCCGCAGTTATCTGGTTGATGTGTGCCTCCGGAGACGTGCTTGGCGTTATACTCACTCCAAGGTCTTTCTCCTTTGCCGAGGTTTGTAGCCTTTGTCCGCCTAGCTTGTACTCTGTCAGCGGTCTTCTTTGCCCTTCTCCGATCCTCATGACTTTGCATTTGGAGGGATTGAATTCGAGAAGCCAATTGCTAGACCAGATGTCGAGCTTGTCCAGGTCTGTTTGCAGCCCTGCCTGGTCCTCTTCCGATGTGATTCTCCTCATTATTTTCACATCATCCGCGAATATAGACACTTCTGAGTCTATCCCGTCCGTCATGTCATTTGCATATACCAGGAATAACACTGGTCGCTTGTGTTTGTGTGTGTGTGTTTGTGCGTGTGTGTGTGTGTGTGTGTGTGTGTGTGTGTGTGTGTACTCACCTAGTTGTACTAACCTAGTTGTGGTTGCAGGGGTCGAGTCGAGAGTGTGTGTGTGTGTGTGTGTGAGTGTGTGTGTGTGTGAGTGTGTGAGTGTACTAACCTAATTGTACTCACCTAGTTGTGGTTGCAGGGGTCGATTCATATCTCCTGGCTCGCTCTTCACTGGCGCTATTGTGGTACTCTCTGCACCATGAGCGTTTATCATACCTCTTTCTTAAAGCTATGGTGATCCTGCCTCCACTACATCGCTTCCCAAACTATTCCACTTCCTGACCACTCTGTGACTGAAGAAATACTTCCAACTGTGTCCTCTTGTTACTGTGTCCCATCTCTGGAACATTCCGTCTCTGTCCACCTTGTCAATTTCTCTCAGTATTTTATCTGTAGTTATCTCTCCTGTCCTGTCCCTATCTCTCCTGTCCTCCAGTGTCGTCAGGTCGATTTCCCTTAACCTCTCCTCATAGGACATACCCCTTAGCTTCGGGACTAGTCTTGTTGCAAACCTTTGCACCTTCTCTAGCTTCTTTGCGTGCTTGGTTAGGTGTGGGTTCCAAACTGGTGCTGCATACTCCAATAGGGGCCTAACGTACAATGTGTACAGGGTCCTGAACGATTCCTTAAGATGTCGGAATGCTGTTCTTAGGTTTGCTAGGCGCCCGTATGCTGCAGCAGTTATTTGGTTGATATGCGCCTCAGGAGATGTGCCTGGTGTTATACTCACCCCAAGATCTTTTTCCTTGTGTGTGTGTGTGTGTGTGTGTGTGTGTGTGTGTGTGTGTAGTGTGTGTGTGTTTGTACTCATATATGGTCACCCATTTGTGGTTGTAGGTGTCGTCTCTGCTCCTGGCCCCACCTCCGCACCTCACCACACACCTCAATGTATGGTGAGGACACCATCACTACTTCAGAGTGTAGTGAGAACACCATCACAACCTCAGAGTGTGGTGAGGACACCATCACAACCTCAGAGTGTGGTGAGGACACCATCAGTACCTCAGAGCGTGACGAGGACACCATCACAACTTCAGAGTGTGTTGAGGACACCATCACAACTTTAGCGTGGAGAATTACACCATCACAATCTCAAAGTGTGGTGAGGACACCATCACAACTTCAGAGTGTGGTGAGGACAACATCACAACTTCAGAGTGTGGTGAGGAAACCATCACAACTTCAGAGTGTGGTGAGGACACCATAACAACTTCAGAGTGTGGTGAGGACACCATCACAACTTCAGAGTGTGGTGAGGACACCATCACAACTTCAGAGTGTAGTGAGGACACCATCACAATCTCAGAGTGTTGTGAGGACACTATCACAACTTCAGAGTGTGGTGAGGACACCATCACAATCTCAGAGTGTTGTGAGGACACCATCACAACTTCAGTGTGGTGAGGACACCATCACAACTTCAGAGTGTGGTGAGGACACCATCACAACTTCAGTGTGGTGAGGACACCATCACAATCTCAGAGTGTGGTGAGGTCACCATTACAACTTCAGTGTGGTGAGGACACCATCACAACCTCAGAGTGTGGTGAGGACACCATCACAACTTCAGAGTGTGGTGAGGACACTATCACAACTCCAGAGTGTGGTGAGGACACCATCACAACTTCAGAGTGTGGTGAGGACACCATCACAACTCCAGTGTTGTGAGGACACCATCACAACCTCAGAGTGTGGTGAGGACACCATCACAACTTCAGAGTGTGGTGAGGACACCATCACAACTTCTGAGTGTGGTGAAGACACCATCACAACATCAGTGTGGTGAGGACACCATCACATCTTCAGTGTGGTGAGGACATCATCACAACTTCAGAATGTGGTGAGGACACCATCTCAACTTCAGTGTGGTGAGGACACCATCACAACTTCAGAGTGTGGTGAGGACACCATCACAACTCCAGAGTGTGGTGAGGACACCATCACAACTTCAGAGTGTGGTGAGGACACCATCACAACCTCAGAGTGTGGTTAGGACACCATCACAACATCAGTGTTGTGAGGACACCATCACAACCTCAGAGTGTGGTGAGGACACCATCACACCTTCAGAGTGTTGTGACGACACCATCACAACTTGAGAGTGTGGTGAGGACACCATCACAACTTGAGAGTGTGGTGAGGACACCATCACAACTTCAGAGTGTGGTGAGGACACCATCACAACTTGAGAGTGTGGTGAGGACACCATCACAACTTGAGAGTGTGGTGAGGACACCATCACAACTTGAGAGTGTGGTGAGGACACCATCACAACTTCAGAGTGTGGTGAGGACACCATCACAACTTGAGATTGTGGGTTATGTAATTTTCACACGTATTATTATCGCGAACAAGCGATGCAAGATGCAAAACAACCACGGGGAGAGTTGAAAGACAGCTCTAGGCCTTTCTTGTTGCAATCAACACATCATCAGAAGCTTGCAATGTTGCAGAAAAGAGGATGAAATATTATGTAAACACTTTCAGATTTCATCCTCCTTTCTGCAACATTGCAAGCTCCTGATGATGGGTTGATTGCAACACGAAAGGCCTAGAACTATCTTTTTACGTATTACTATGTATAATAATTGTGGTCACTAAGATTTAATAGTACATATATGTATCTCAACCTAAATAAACTTACTTAATATAATTAGACTGGTGGTGAAGGTAAATCCTGGTCTTACCCACAGAAGTGTTATGGGTGACATACAATCTGCTGAGTTATATAATGTGGTCGATACCCAACACCGGGAAGCCAGTGCTGGTTTACCCAGTACTGGTTATCATGTGATGATGACGGTGATGATGATGATTGTGATGATGATGGTGATGATAGTGATGATGGTGATGATGATGACGATGATGATGATGATGATGATGACGATGATGATGATGGTGATGATGATGACGATGGTGATGATGATGGTGATGATGATGATGATGATGATGATGATGGTGATGATGATGATGATGAGGATGAAGATGGTGACGATGATTATGATGATGATAATGACGACGACGATGATTATGATAATTATGACGACGATGATGATTATGATGATGATAGTTATTATGATAATGATGACGATGATTATATTATTATGATGATTATGATATTATGATGATGATGATAATGATGATGATGATGATGATGATGATGATGATAATGATGATGATGATAATGATGATGATAGTGATGATGATGATGATAATGACGATGATGATGAAACGCAAAGTAGGCTAAGCAAAGTAGCTTAGTTCTGACGCAGTGCTACAATCATGTACCCCAGGATGCCACCCACAACTATCTATTAACTCCTGTGATGTTTACCTGGAGTTTACCTGGAGAGAGTTCCAGGGGTCAACGCCCCTGCTGCCCGGTCTGTGACCAGGCCTCATGTTGGATCAGAGCCTGATCAACCAGGCTGTTACTGCTGGCCGCACACAGTCCAACGTACGAACCACAGCCTGGCTGGTCAGGCACCGACTTTAGGTGCCTGTCCAGTGCCTGCTTGAAGACAGCCAGGGGTCTATTGGTAATCCCCCTGATGTATGTTGGGAGGCAGTTGAACAGTCTTGGGCCTCTGACACTTATTGTGTTGTCTCTCAACGTGCTAGTGGCACTCCTGCTTTTCATTGGGGAGGGGATGCACACTTTGTGAGCAGAAACATCAGGTATAATAAGATAAGGTTATACGTCTCCTCTTTCAGGACTCGAACCATTGCCCTTTCAGTTGTGAGCTGAAACTATCACAAATACGATACACTTATTACTGCGCTTATAAATGAACTTGTGTGCACTCGATGCTATGTTTGTAAAGCTAAATTATATTAGAATTTTATAGAATGGTTGTATAGAAAGAATTGTTATTGCGGTAAAATATATATTGAAGAATATTTTGAATTGTAAACTTTGTTGAACAGAGAATTTTTTTTAGCAAACATTAAAACATTAACTACAAATACGATACACCTTTGATATACCTTTGATGAGTTCCGAGAGTTTTGCTACTCCCAGAGCCCAGGGCTGAGCCAGGCTTGTCTGGTGCTTGCCTTGTCAATCAGGCTGTTGCTGCTGGTGGTGCGCTGACCCACATGTTCATCACAGTCTGGTTCATCAGGCATTGAACTCACTTATTCATGAGTGTGTCTAATTTGTAGTATGTGTATCATAGCTAAGCTACACCAGAGTATAGTTTCCTTTGTATCGGCATTATACTCCCATTATACTACCATTATACTACCATTATACTACCATTATACTACCATTATACTACCATTATACTACCATTATACTACCATTTATACCATTACTCCATTATACTCATACTAAATACCATTATACTACCATTATACTCCCATTAACTACCATTATACTACCATTATACTACTCCCATTATATACATTATACCATTATACTCCCATTATACTACCATTATACTACCATTATACTCCCATTATACTCCCATTATACTACCATTATACTACCATTATACTCCCATTATACTCCCATTATACTACCATTATACTACCATTATACTCCCATTATACTACCATTATACTCCATTATACTACCCATTATACTCCATTATATCCATTATCTCCATTATACTCCCATTATACTACCATTATACTCACCATTATCTCCCATTAACTACCATTATACTCCATTATACTCCATTATACTCCCATTATACTCCATTATACTCCATTATACTACCATTATACTCCCATTATACTCCATTATACTCATTATACTCATTACTCATTATACTCCCATTATACTACCATTATACTCCATTATACTACCATTATACTACCATTATACTCCCATTATACCATTATACTCCATTATACTCCCATTATACTCCCATTATACTACCATTATACTCCATTATACTATATCTCCATTATACTCCCATTATACTCCCATTATACTCCATTATACTCCATTATACTCCATTATACTCCATTATACTACCATTATATACTACTTCCATTATACTCCCATTATACTACCATTATCTCATTATACTCCCATTATACTCATTATACTCCATTATCTCATAACTATTATTACTCCCATTATACTCCATTATACTCCATTATACTCCCATTATACTCCATTATACTCATTACCATTATACTCCATTATACTCCATTATACTCCATTATACTCCCATTATACTCCCATTATTCTACATTATACTCCATTATACTCATTATACTCCCATTATACTCCCATTATACTCCCATTATACTACCATTATACTCCCATTATACTACCATTATACTCCCATTATACTCCCATTATACTCCCATTATACTCCCATTATACTCCCATTATACTCCCATTATACTCCCATTTCTCCATTATACTCCCATTATACTCCATTATACTCCATTATATCCATTATACTCATTATCTCCATTATACTCCCATTATACTCCCATTATACTCCCATTATACTCCCATTATACTACCATTATACTCCATTATACTACCATTATACTCCCATTATACTCCCATTATACTCCCATTATACTCCCATTATACTACCATTATACTCCCATTATACTACCATTATACTCCCATTATACTCCCATTATACTCCCATTATACTCCATTATACTCCCATTATACTACCATTATACTCCCATTATACTACCATTATACTCCCATTATACTCCATTATACTCCCATTATACTCCCATTATACTCCATTATACTACTCCATTATACTCCCATATATACTCATTATACTCCCATTATACTCCATTATACTCCCATTATACTACCATTATACTCCATTATACTCCATTATACTCCATTATACTACTCCATTATACTACCATTATACTACCATTATACTCCCATTATACTCCATTATACTCCCATTATACTCCATTATACTCCCATTATACTCCCATTATACTACCATTATACTACCATTATACTCCCATTATACTCCCATTATACTCCCTTATTATACTACCATTATACTCCATTATACTCCCATTATACTCCATTATACTCCCATTATACTCCCATTATATTATCTCCATTATACTACCATTATACTCCCATTATACTCCCATTATACTCCATTATACTCCATTATACTACCATTATACTCCCATTATACTCCCATTATACTACCATTATACTCCCATTATACTACCATTATACTACCATTATACTCCCATTATACTCCCAATATACTACCATTATACTCCCATTATACTATCATTATACTACCATTATACTCCCATTATACTACCATTATACTCCATTATACCATATACTACCATTATACTCTCATTATACTACCATTATACTACCATTATACTACCATTATACTCCATTATACTACTATTATACTACCATACTCATTATACTACCATTATACTCCCATTATACTCCAATTATACTACCATTATACTACCATTATACTACCATTATACTCCCATTATACTCCCATTATACTACCATTATACTCCCATTATACTACCATTATACTACCATTATGCTACCATTATACTACCATTATACTAACATTATACTACCATTATACTCCCATTATACTCCCATTATACTCCCATTATAATCCCATTATACTACCATTATACTCCCATTATACTCCCATTATACTCCCATTATAATACCATTATACTACTATTATACTCCCATTATACTCCCATTATACTACCATTATACTACCATTATACTCCCATTATACTACCATTATACTCCCATTATACTACCATTATACTACCATTATACTCCTATTATACTACCATTATACTACCATTATACTACCATTATACTACCATTATACTCCCATTATACTACCATTATACTCCCATTATACTCCCATTATACTCCAATTATACTACCATTATACTACCATTATACTACCATTATACTACCATTTTACTACCATTATACTACCATTATACCACCATTATACTACCATTATACTACCATTATACACCCCTTATACTACAATTATACTCCCATTATACTACCATTATACTCCCATTATACTACCATTATACTACCATTATACTCCCATTATACTACCATTATGCTACCATTATACTCCCATTATACTCCCATTATACTACCATTATACTCCCATTATACTACTATTATACTACCATTATACTCCCATTATACTACCATTATACTACTATTATACTCCCATTATATTACCATTATACTACCATTATACTACCATTATACTACCATTAAACTACCATTATTCTACTATTATACTCTAATTATACTCCCATTATACTACCATTATACTCCCATTATACTACCATTATACTCCCATTATACTACTATTATACTCCCATTATACTACCATTATACTACCATTATACTCCCATTATACTACCATTATACTCCTATTATACTACCATTATACTCCCATTATACTACCATTATACTCCCATTATACTACCATTATACTCCCACAATTACTGCTGCCACGTCCAAGTTTTAAAATAAATTATTGCATGTTATGAATCTTACCAATAAAAGTTAAATATTTTTTTATCGCTTAAATTTGTTAATCTTATGCAGAGTAATATATATATATATATATATATATATATATATATATATATATATATATATATATATATATATATATAATATATATAATTTTCTTTTATTAACACATCGGCCGTTTCCCACCAAGGCAGGGTGGCCCGAAAAAGAAAAACTTTCATCATCATTCACTCCATCACTGTCTTGCCAGAGGTGCGTTTTCACTACAGTTATAAAACTGCAACATTAACACCCCTCCTTCAGAGTGCAGACACTGTACTTCCCATCTCCAGGACTCAAGTCCGGTCTGCCGGTTTCCCTGAATCCCTTCATAAATGTTACCTTGCTCACACTCCAACAGCACGTCAAGTATTAAAAATCATTTGTCTCCATTCACTCCTATCTAACACGCTCACACATGCTTGCTGGAAGTCCAAGCCCCTCTCACACAAAGTTAACTTTACCCCCTCCCTCCAACGTTTCCTAGGCCGACCTCTACCCCGCCTTCCCTCCAGTATAGATTTATAGACTCTCCAAGTCATTCTATTTTGTTACATCCTCTCTACATGTCCGAACCACCTCAACAACCCCTCCTCGGCCATCTGGATAATAGTTTTGGTATTCCTGCATCTCCACCTAATTTCCAAAATATGAATTCTCTGCATTATAATCACACCACACATTGCCCTCAGACACGACATCTCCACTGCCTAAAGCCTTCGCCATGTTGCAACATTCATCACCTATGTCTCACACCCATATAAGAGCATTGGTATAACTATATTCTCATACATTCAACTCTTAAGATGCTTCCATGGACAAAGTTCTTTGTCTCTACAGACTCCCCATTGCACCACTCACCTTTTTCCCTTCGTAAATTCTTAGATTCTCCTCATGTTTCATAGACCCATCTGCTGACACCTCCACTCCCAAATATCTGAATACATTCTCCACCTCAATACTCTCCCTCCAATCTGATATCTAATTTTTCGTTACCTATTTTTTTTTCCTATATTCACTTTTAATTTCCTACTTTTACATACCCCACCAAACTCATCCACCAACCTCTGCAACTTCTCTTCAGAAACACCTAAAAACACAGTGTCATCAGCAAAGAGCAACTGTGACAACTCCCACTTTGTGTTAGATTTTTTTTATTTTTTAACCCCACACCTCTTGACAAAACCCGACATTCACTTCTCTTACAGCTCCATCTATAAATATATTGAACAACTATGGTGGCATCATACCTCCTTGTCTAATACCTGAGCCTCACTGTCCTCGTAAATACTTTTCACCGCTTTCAATAACCTACCTTCCATTCCATTCATTTACAATATCTGCCACATTGACCCCCTTTCCACCCTGTCATACGCATTTTCCAAATCCATAAATGCCACAAGAACCTCTTTACCCTTATTTAAATACTGTTTACCTATATGCATTGCTATTTAAGTCAAAATCGCAAGTTTTAAATATTCGGCAAGACATTTATATGTATATATATATATATATATATATATATATATATATATATATATATATATATATATATATATATATATATATATATATATATATATATATGTATATATAATATAATATATATATATATATATATATATATATATATATATATATATATATATATATATATATATATATATTTATATATATAATATATATATACTATATACATATATACATATTATATATTATTTACATATTTATACAAATAGATGGGGTCCACCTCTGGTGTACATTGTGGGACCCATATCCTCGGAGAAGTGGATAAAAAGCTTCAAGGAAGAATATTTAGATTTCTTTCTAAAGCCATTTGAATATTCCACTTCCCCTACCACCCCATCTTTAAGTATAAACTTTATTTCAAGACAAAATATATTGACAAAATACATTGACAAGAATACAATATGGAGTAAAACAACATAGATAACAACTCAGAGCTACATGTCAAATAATTCGTCCAGCTCCCCGGCAGTGGGTCGCGTGCCCAGAATGCTGCAGGCTTTTCCCCTCTGGATCGCAACACTGAGTCTCTGAAAGAGGAAGCTGGTCGCCCTGTGGTCACTGGTTTCTTTGATGAGTTTTTCACCCAGCTCTTTGAGAAACTTTAGAGCACACTCGCTCCATGCTCCAAGGGTCTCCGACCCTATTGGAATGAAGTTATAGTAAGGGGAAAGGCCTTTATATTTGCTATTATATATATATATATATATATATATATATATATATATATATATATATATATATATATATATATATATATATATGTCGTGCCGATTAGGTAAAACTGGTCAATTAGCAAGAACTCATCTAAAATTAAGTCCTTTCTAAAATTTTCTCTTATACGTTTAAAGATATATTTTTTCATTAATGTTAATGTAAGAATTTATAATTTTGTACCAAGAGAAACTTTGAAAACCTACCTAACCTTATTACAACAAGCGCAATTTAATTTAGCCTAACCCAACTAAATATATTTTAGATACGTTAACATTAATTTTAGAAAGAACTTAATTTTAGATTAGTTCTTGCAAATTGACCGGTTTTACCTAATCGGCACGACTATATATATATATATATATATATATATATATATATATATATATATATATATATATATATTTCAATATCAACACTGCACTAGCCAAGGAATCGAACCCATGTTGTTTTGGCCCGCCTCATGGTGAGTGTGAAAACACATGACACTTTAGACCACTAGACAACACAATCCTTAACAATGGCGCATCCAGCCAAGCTAGATGTTGTACCCGCCATCGAAGGACATACGGTGGTGTGGACGTCTCTGAGCTAATTTCATTCTACTCCCTGTTTGTGTACTAGCTCAACAAGCAGTATATCTAGCTTGGCTGGATGCGCCATTGTTAAGGATTGTGTGCTCTAGTGGTCATACCACTCGTTTCATGGGTATATATATATATATATATATATATATATATATATATATATATATATATATATATATATATATATATAAATATATATATATATATATATATTAGACAACAATCACCCAGGGTGGCACTACGATCCTACCAAATGAGTGTGAAACAGAAGTCTGAAATTATTTTACATGATGGTTGGAATGCTGGTGTCTTATTTCTGTCTCATAAACATGCAAGGTTGCAGGTATGTCTTGCTACTTCTGCTTACATTTAGGTCACACTGCACATGCATGTACAAGCATATATATATTAACCCCTCTGGCTTTTCTTCTATTTTCTTTCTAGTTCTTGTTCATGTTTATTTATGTTTATGTCTATGGGGAAGTGGAACAGAATTTCTTCCTCCGTAATCTATGTGTGTCGTAGGAGGCGACTAAATGCCGGGGGCAATGGGCTAGTAAACGCATCTAATGTATAAATTACTAAAAACAAGGAAAAGAAAAACTTTATAAAGTTGGGATGTTTGAATGTGCGTGGATGTAGTGCACATGATAAGAAAGAAGTGATTGCATAGTTATGAATGAAAAGAAGTTGGATTTCCTGGGCCTAAGGAACAAAGCTGAAGGCGGTAGGGGAGTTTCAGAGGGGAGAAAAAATGGGATTAAGTCAGGAGTATCTGAGAGAGTTAGAGCTAAGGAAGGGGTAGCAATAATATTGAAGGATCAGTTATGGAGAGAGAATAGGTAATATAAATGTGTAAATTCAAGGATTATGTGGATTAAAATATAGGTCGGATGTGAAAAGTGGGTCATATTAAGTGTGTATGCACCTGCAGAAGAGAGGAGTGTAGAGGAGAGAGAGAGAGAGAGATTTTGGGAGATGTAAATTTAAGTGAGTGTGTAGGAGCGTTTGAGCCAATTGAGAGAGTAGTTGTGGTAGGGGACCTAAATGCCTAAGTAGAAGCGTTTAGAGAGGGTGTGGTAGGTTAGTTTGGGGTTCCAGGTGTAAATGATAATGGGGAGCATTTGATTGAACTTTGTATAGAAAGGGGCTTGGTTATAGGTAACACATATTTTAAGAAAAAGAGGATAAATAAGTATTCAAGATATGATAAAGGGCGTATTGTTAGATAAAAGACTGTTGGGTAGACTTCAGGATGTACATGTTTATAGAGGGGCCACAGATACATCAGATCACTTTTTAGTTGTAGCTACAGTGAGATTAAAAAGTAGATGGGATACAAGGAAAATGGAAGCAGCAAGTAAGAGAGAGGTGAAAGTTTATAAACTAAAGGAAGAGACAGTTAGGGTAAGATATAAACAACTGTTAGAGGACAGAAGGGCGATTGTAAGTGTATAGACAATAGAGATGTACCTTTGATGTATGGGGTAAGTTTAAGAATATAGTGTTAGAATGTTCAGCAGAAGTTTGTGGTTACAGGAAAGTGGGTGCGGGAGAGTAGAGGAGCGATTGGTGGAATGATAATGTAAAGAGAGTAGTAAGAGAGAAAAAGTTAGCATATGAAAGGTTTTTACAAAGTAGAAGTGATGCAAAAAGGGAGGAGTATATGGAGAGAAAAAGAGAGGTTAAGAGAGTGGTGAAGCAATGTAAAAAGAGAGCAAATGAGAGAGTGGGTGAGATGTTATCAACAAATTTTGTTGAAAATAAGAAAAAGTTTGGGAGTGAGATTAATAATTTGAGGAAGCCTAGGGAACAAATGGATTTGACAGTTAAAAATAGGAGAGGAGAGTTATTAAATGGAGAGTTTGAGGTATCGGGAAGATGGAGGGAATATTTTGAGGAGTTGTTAAATGTTGATGAAGATAGGGAAGCTGTGATTTCGTGTATAGGGCAAGGAGGAATAACATCTTGTAGGAGTGTGGAAGAACCAGTTGTGAGTGTGGGGGAAGTGCATGGGGCAGTGGGAAGAATGAAAGGGGGTAAAACAGATGAGATTGATAGGATTAAGATAGAAATGTTAAAAGCAGGTGGGGATATAGTTTTGGAGTAGTTAATGTTTTCATTTATTAGATGTATGGAAGAAGGTATGGTACCTAGGGACTGACAGAGAGCATGAATAGTTCCTTTATATAAAGGCAAAGGAGACAAAAAAGTGTAAAAATTATAGGGGAATAAGTCTGTTGAGAATACCTGGTAAAGTGTATGGTATAGTTATTATTGTAAGAATTAAGAGTAAGACGGAGAGTAGGATAGCAGATGAATAAGGAGGCTTTAGGAAGGGTAGGGGTGTGTAGACCAAGTGTTTACAGTGAAACATATAGATGAACAGTATTTAGATAAGGGTAAAGAGGTTTTAGTGGCATTTATGGATTTGGAAAAGGCGTATGATAGGGGGCAATGTGGCAGATGTTGCAAATGTATGGAATAGGAGGTAGGTTATTGAAAGCAGTGAAGAGTCTTTACGAGGATAATGTGGCTCAGGTTAGAGTATGTAGGAGAGAGGGAGATTATTTCCCAGTAAAAGTAAGCCTTAGACAAGGATGTGTGATGTCACCATTGTTGTTCAACATATTTATAGATGGAGTTGTAAGGGAAGTGAATGCTCGGGTGATGGCAAGAGGTGTGGGGTTAAAAGATAAAGAATCTAACACAAAGTGGGAGTTGTCACAGTTGCTCTTTGCTGATGACACTGTGCTTTTGGGAGATTTTGAAGAGAAGTTGCTGAGGTGGTTGATGAGTTTAGTAGGTTATGTAAAAGAAGGAAATTAAAAGTGAATATAGGAAAGAGTAAGGTGATGAGGATAACAAAAAAATTAGGTAGCCGAAGATTCTATATCAGACTGGAGGGAGAGAGTATGGAAGAGGTGAATGTATTCATATATTTGGGAGTGGAGGTGTCAGAGGATGGGTCTATGAAAGATAAGGTAAATCATAGAATTGACGAGGGGAAAAAAATGAGTGGTGCACTGAGGAGTTTGTGGACACAAAGAACTTTATCCGTGAAAGCAAAGAGGGGAATGTATGATAATATAGTTATACTAACGCTCTTGTATGGATGTGAGGCATGGGTTGTGAATGTCGCAACAAGGAAAAAGCTGGAGGCAGTGGAGATGTAGTCTCTGAGAGAAATGTGTGGTGTGAATATAATGTAGAGAATTCTTAGTTTGAAGATTAGGAGGAGTTTCAGGATTACCAAAACTATTATCTAGAGAGCTGAGGAGGGGTTATTGAGATAGTTTGGACACGTGGAGAGGATGGAACGAAATAGAATGACTTCGAGAATGTATAGATCTTTAATGGAGGGAAGGCGGGGCAGGCTTAGGCCTAGGAAAGGTTGGAGGGAGGGGTTAAAGGAGGTTTTGTGTGCGAGGTGCTTGGACTTCCATCAAGAGTGCGTGAGCGTGTTAGATAGAAGCGAAGGGAGACAAATGATTTTTAGGACTTTACGTGCTGTTGGAGTGTAAGCAAGGTAACATTTATGAAGGAATTCAGGGTAACCGGCAGCCCGGACTTGATTCCTGGAGATGGGAAGTACAGAGTTGGCGCTCTGAAAGAGGGATGTCAATTTTGCAGTTTTATAACTGTAGTGTAGGCACGCCTCTGTCAAGGCAGTGATGGAGTGAATGATGATGAAAGTTTTTGTATTTCGGGCCACCCTGCCTTGGTGGGAAACGGCCGATGTGTTAATAAAAAACTAATATATATATATATATATATATATATATATATATATATATATATATATATATATATATATATATATATGTCGTGCCGATTAGGTAAAACTTGCGATTTTGGGTTAAATAGCAACGCTCACCTTGCCATATAAGACAAGTGAAAATTTGTGTATGCAATAATTTCTCCAATATCATTCTGAACATAACGAAAAAAATATATTTCATTGTGTTTGTTTATTATTAAATTAATATTAACGTATCTAAAATATACGTATTTAGTTGGGTTAGGCTAAAATAAATTGTGATTGTTGTAATAAGGTTAGGTAGGTTTTCAAAGTTTCTCTTGGTACAAAATTATAAATTCTTACATTAACATAAATGAAAAAAATATATCTCTAAACGTATAAGAGAAAATTTTAGAAAGGACTTAATTTTAGGTGAGTTCTTGCTAATTGACCAGTTTTACCTAATCGGCACGACATATATATATATATATATATATATATATATATATATATATATATATATACCCATACCCATAAAGCCAGACTGCACAAATATCTAGCGTCCCACAGCAACAGCCTGGTTGACCAGGCAAGCACCAGACGAGCCTGGCCCATGGCCGGGCTCAGAGAGTAGATACTCTCGAAACTCTTCAAAGGTATATCAAAGTAAAAACTAGCCATTGTTTCTTGTAATGGGTGGCACCAGGCTGACGAACAGTTCTGAGTTATACTTGAAAAAAAAAATTAAGCAAATATGTCAGTGACGTTTTCGAGTTGTCATAGGTCAAATACGCATAATATATCACCAACAATTTTGTGCCTGTTGCTCATAATAATTCCTTAATTATCTCAATAAAAATCATGTGAAGATTGCATTACGTTATCCTGTCTTAAGAGATATTGGAAGAATACAGAGGAGACCAGAGTCTTACCTTGCTGGCCGTGAGTTACTTCCAGTAAGAACATAAGTAACACTGTGATATCCATCACTGCTTAGTCCTGTAATATTTCCATTTCTGGAGGCCTGGTCTTAGACCTGTCTGATGGCCTGGTCTTAGACCTGTCTGAAGGTCTGGTCTTAGACCTGTCTGAAGGCCTGGTCTTAGACCTGTCTGAAGGCCTGGTCTTAGACCTGTCTGAAGGCCTGGTCTTGTACGTGTTCCGCTGGGGCGCTAATTCATGCCTCCACAAGATCCTCATTAACTAACACTGGATAAATTAGGAACCTCGGAGGCTTGGATGAAATTTTCTAACTTATTAACAATACACTACAAAAACTTGGTCTTAGTTCCTAGTTCCTTAGGCGTTTATTTATCCGAATGGCTATGTATCCCACAATTCACAAGCACTTCCACTGTCCACTGGATGGATAAATGATGCACAAAACCATAGCCATTACTGTGTACAGGATGGATAAAGGTTGCACAGTAAACTAGCTGCTGACATCCACGACATGGATACTGAGAGCACAGTAAATTATCCACTTCCGTCAACGGACGGAAATACAACGTTCACCTTGGCTTTCTTGGGTTAACTTGGGTTATACTATGGATTGTCACTCCTCCAGGGTTACTAACCCAAAGACAATATTCACAACAAACTAGCAACCTCAACCACAAAATTCCACATCAAATATTTCAACCAAACTCTTTTCTCTCAAGTCTACAGTTGTTTTAATCTCATATCCACATTCAGAATGAACGAAGCAACAGACTAACATTTCTTCATGTCGGGAATGAGAGAAAAATTCTCTCCTCTCAAGCTGGTACGTCTGCACTCCTCTGTGTCCTGGCTCACACTGAGCGTTCTACCACACCATGTAACCTCACGCTCAGAACAAGGTGGAGGCTGTGGGCGGGACTAACCCATGCTGGGCGGGACTAACCCATGCTGGGCGGGACTAACCCATGATTGGCTTAACCCATACTAGGCGGGACTAGCCCATGCTGGGCGGGTCTAACCCATGCTGATCGTGACTAACACATGCTGGCGGGATTAACCCATGATAGGCGGGAATGCCCATGCTGGGCGGAACTAACCTGTGCTGGGTGGAGCTAACACATGCTGGGTGGAGCTAACACATGCTGGGTGGAGCTAACACATGCTGGGTAGAGCTAACACATGCTGGGTGGAGCTAACACATGCTGGGTGGAGCTAACACATGCTGGGTGGAGCTAACACATGCTGGGTGGAGCTAACACATGCTGGGTGGAGCTAACACATGCTGGGTGGAGCTAACACATGCTGGGTGGAGCTGACACATGCTGGGTGGAGCTAACACATACTGGGTGGAACTAACACATGCTGGGTGGAGCTAACACATGCTGGGTGGAGCTAACACATGCTGGGTGGAGCTAACACATGCTGGGTGGAGCTAACACATGCTGGGTGGAGCTAACACATGCTGGGTGGAGCTAACACATGCTGGGTGGAGCTAACACATGCTGGGTGGAGCTAACACATGCTGGGTGGAGCTAACACATGCTGGGTGGAGCTAACACATGCTGGGTGGAGCTAACACATGCTGGGTGGAGCTAACACATGCTGGGTGGAGCTAACACATGCTGGGTGGAGCTAACACATGCTGGGTGGAGCTAACACATGCTGGGTGGAGCTAACACATGCTGGGTGGAGCTAACACATGCTGGGTGGAGCTAACACATGCTGGGTGGAGCTGACACATGCTGGGTGGAGCTAACACATGCTGGGTGGAGCTAACACATGCTAGGTGGAGCTGACACATGCTGGGTGGAGCTGACACATGCTGGGAGGAGCTAACACATGCTGGGTGGGACTCGGCGACCCACTAAATCCCTTCTACAATCTCTACTCAGTTTTCTCAATCTTTATACAGTTAACATTCACATAGTCTTCAACCAGTTAATATTCACATGGTTTTCACATAGTCTTCACAATGTATCTGTAAAACGTGCAGTTTTTACATATTATTCACGAGAGAGAGAGAGCTGCCAGACGTATCATGGTCCCTCGTTTTATTTTGTTTATTTGTCCACCTGGATGTGTTCCGGGGGTCGACGCCCCCGCGGCCCGGTCTCTGAGCTGGCCTATGTTAGTGCTCAAATATATATATTTTTTAGGCTTATGTTACCTTCCAAACTTCATTTGATCTGAAGTGAAGTAACCTAACTAATCATAACCTACCTTAGCCTAACCTAACTTCAGATAAGATTTTGCTTGGATTTTCAATCTCGAAGGGTTAGCCACCCAGGATAACCCAAGAAATTCAGTGCGTCATCGAGGACTGTCTTATTTCCATTGGGGTCATTAAATATTGTCCCCCAGGATGCGACCCACACCAGTCGACTATCACCTAGCAAGCAAATGCTTGTTAGGTGAACGGGAACAGCAGGTGTAAGGAAACACGACCAGTGTTTTCACCCGTCCAGAGATTGAACCACGAACACTCAGTTGTGAGGCGAGAGAGTGTCCTACACGGCCACACCACACCCTAGACCACGAGACACTGTAGGCTATGGGACACCCTAGGCCACGGGATACACTAGGCCGTGGGACACTTAGGCCAAGGGACACCCTAGGCCACGAGACACTCTAGACCATGGGCCACCATAGGCCACGGGACATTAAACCAGGAGACAAAATAAGCCACGGGACACATTAGGCCAGTGGACACCTTAGGCCGCAGAAAATCCCTAGGTCACAGGACACCCTAGACCACGAGACACCCTTGGCCATGGGACGCCCTAAGGCCATGGGACACCCTAGACCACAGGATACCATGGGCCACGGGACACCCTGGGCCACGGGACACCCTAGGCCACGGGACACCCTAGGCCACAAGACACCATGTGCCACAGGACACCCTAAGCCATAAGGCACGCTGGGGCTCGGGACACCCTGGCCCACAGGACACCCTAGGCCACATGACACACTAGGCCACAGGACACCCTAGGCCATAGGACACCCTAGGCTACGGGACACTGTGGGCCATGGGACACCCTAAGCCATGGGACACTTTAACCAGTCATACAATAAAATAATATATAATTTAATACATTAAACAAAGTACTTTCAAAATATGATGTTAATTCATTGAAAAACTAATTAATTAAAAAACTGATGTTCAGCAGCCTAACAACATACATGAGAGGAATTACCAATAGACCTCTGGCTGTCTTCAAGACCCCTGGTTCTCTTCAAGACCCCTGGCTCTCTTCAAGACCCCTGGTTCTCTTCAAGACCCCTGGCTCTCTTCAAGACCCCTGGCTCTCTTCAAGACCCCTGGCTCTCTTCAAGACCCCTGGCTCTCTTCAAGACCCCTGGCTCTCTTCAAGACCCCTGGCTCTCTTCAAGACCCCTGGCTCTCTTCAAGACCCCTGGTTCTCTTCAAGACCCCTGGTTCTCTTCAAGACCCCTGGCTCTCTTCAAGACCCCTGGCTCTCTTCAAGACCCCTGGCTCTCTTCAAGACCCCTGGCTCTCTTCAAGAGGGAGCTGGACAGATACGTAAACTCACTGTCCGATCAGCCGGGCTGATCATCAACAACTACCTGGGTCAAGGAGTTGGCGCTGATTACTGAAATGACGTTTTTCCGATCATAGTTCTAGCAGCACAGACAAGTTAGGTTCTAAACAGGGAAATTTGATCAGACAAAAATGATTCTAAATGGATAAACAATAGATTAAGCATCTCATTGTTCAAAGAGAAGGCATGTACAGGCGAATCAAAAGAGGGGAGGGGGCAGTTAAGAAAATATATTCAATTAAAGAGAGAAATAAAGAAAATAAGAAAAGCAAAACAAGGTTATGAGGTTAAAGTCGCAATGGATTCGAAGATAAGCCCAAAACATTTCTTTCAGGTATATAGAAGATTAGAGACGAAAAAAAGTTAAGTATGATCAAGGTCACTAGTGAAGTGGTCCCCAGATAAATAGGTAAATTAAAACCTAACAAATACCTGGTCCTTGATGAACTGTTTGCAAGGGTTTTATAGGAATGTAAGGAGGAGCTTGGCAATTCTTTGGTTAGTCTTTTCAACATATCACTACAAACTGGCATAGTGCCAGAAAAGTGGAATATGACAAATGTGATACTAATCAACAAAGCAGGTGACAGGTCCTTAGCTTCGAACTATAGACCAATAAGCCTAACCTCAATAGTAAGAAAATTGCCAAATTGCCAAAACAAAGTCGAGAACAACATCCAGTATTGGGCCCCTACTAAAACGAGATGGGTCTTACACAGATGACAGCAAGGAAATGAGTGAGTTACTAAAGTCCCAGTATGACTCAGTTTTTAGTGAGCCGCTAACCAGACTAAAAGTTGAAGACCTAAATGATTTTTTTATGAGAGTGCCACAGAACCTGGTAGACGCAAGCCTATCTGACATTACCCTGACGCCACATGACTTCGAAAAGGCGATAAATGACATACATGCCCATGCACTCCGCTCCAGGCCACGACTCATGGAACTCAGTGTTCATCAAGAACTGCAAGAAGCCCCTATCACGTGCTTTTAACATCCTATGGGAGGGAGCATGGACACTGGGGTCGTCCCGCAGTTACTAAAACAACAGACATAGCCCCCTCCACAAAGGCGGCAGTAAAGCAATGGCAAAGAACTACAGACCAATAGCGCTAACGTCCCATCTCATAAAAATCTTTGAAAGGGTTCTAAGAAGCAAGATCGCCACTCATCTAGATAACCATCAATTAACAACCCAGGGCAGCATGGGTTTAGAGCAGGTCGCTCCTGTCTGTCCCAACTACTGGACCACTACGACAAGGTCCTGGATGCTCCCAGAGGACAAACAGAATGCAGATGTTATATACACAGACTTTGCAAAAGCCTTTGATAAGTGTGACCATGGTGTGATAGCACACAAAATGCGTGATAAAGGAATAACAGGAAAAGTTGGTAGATGGATCTATAATTTCCTAACAAGTAGAACACAAAATGTAGTAGTCAACAGAGTAAAGTCTGGGCGGCTACGGTGAAAAGTTCTGTTCCACAAGGCACAGTACTTGCTCCCATCCTGTTCCTCATCCTCATATAAGACATAGACAGGATATCAGCCACAGTGCCGTGTCTTCCTTTGCAGATAACACCCGAATCTGCTGACAGTGTCCACCTTGAAGACACTGCAAGACTCCCAAGCAGACATCAACCAAATCTTTAAATGGGCTGCAGAAAACAATATGAAGTTCAATGATGAGAAATTTCAATTACTCCGATATGGAAAACGTAAGGAAATTAAAATCTCATCGGAGTATAAAGCAAATTCCAACCACACAATAGAGCGAAAAACTAATGTCAAAGACCTGGGAGTGATCATGACAGAGGATCTCACCTTCAAGGACCATAACACTGTAGCAATCGCATCTGCCAGAAAAAATGACAGGATGGATAATGAGAACCTTTAAAACCAGGGATGTCAAGCCCCTGTTGACACTTTTCAGGTCGCTTGTTCTATCTAGGCTGGAATATTGCTGCACACTAACTGCACCTTTCAAGGCAGGTGAAATTGCTGCCTAGAAAATGTACAGAGAACCTTCCCCGCACGAATAACTGCAATAAACCACCTCAATTACTGGGAACGCTTGAAGTTCCCAAATCTGTACTCCCTGGAACGCAGGCGGGAGAGATACATTATTATTTACACTTGGAAAATCCTAGAGGATTAGTACCAAACTTGCACACGAGTGTCACTCAATACGAAAGCAAAAGACTCGGTAGACGATGTAACATCCCCCCAATGAAAAGCAGGGGTGCCACTAGCACGTTGAGAGACAACACAATAAGTGTCAGGGGCCCAAGACTGTTCAACTGCCTCCCAGCATACATAAGGGGATTGCCAATAGACCCTGGCTGTCTTCAAGCAGGCACTGTACAGGCACGTAAATTCGGTGCCTGACCAGCCAGGCTGTGGTTCGTACGTTGGACTGCGTGCGGCCAGCAGTAACAGCCTGGTTGATCAGGCTCTGATCCAACATGAGGCCTGGTCACAGACCGGGCCGCAGGGGCGTTGACCCCTGGAACTCTCTCCAGGTAAACTCCAGGTAATAACGGTGGCCCGTGGCCTGGTGAGAAAAGCTCTTGCTTCACAAAGTGATTGTCCGGGTTCGATTCCTGGCGAGGGGTTTAAACATTGGGTATGTTTTCTTATACCTGTTGTGTATGTTCACCCATCAGTAAAAAGTGGGTACCTGGGTGTTAGTCGATCGGGTGGGTCACATCCCGGGACAAAATTGACCTAATTTGCCTGAAATGCTCTGCATAACAAGCGGCTTTCTATATAGTAGTATGTCATTGATGTCAGCTAGGCCGTATACCTTGTACTTGTAGAAATAAAGATATTGTTATTATTATTATTATTATTATTATTATTATTATTATTATTATTATTATTATTATT
>WNWK01020569.1:0-35591 GCA_009830355.1 Cherax destructor | reverse complement strand
TGTAGGGAAATGAAGTGAGGGGGGGGAAAAGTAGGGGGCAGGGAAAGGGTAAGTGAGGGGGGAAGAGGCAGGTGATGGGGGAAGATGATGGAGGGGGGGGAAGATAAGAGGGGGGAAAAAAGGGGTTTATGGGGGAAGGGCAAGGGGGGGGAAAGGGGGGGGAAAAGTGAAAATTTTTGGGCGCCATGCGGACCCAAGGGCAAATGCAGGCGGGGGGGGGGAAAGGCGAAAAAAGGGGAAAAGAGGCAAATGCGCGATAGGGAATAGCGGCGGGATGAAAAATTTTAGGAAAGAGGGCAAATGGGGGGGGGAAAAGGGAAAATTTTGGGGGGAAAAGGGATAGGGGGCAAATAAGATGGGGGAAAGATGAATTTGAGGTAGGGCAAGATGGTGAGGGGGGGGAAGAGGGGATAAAGGAAAGAGGGGGGGAAAAAAAGGGGAAAGGAAAAAGGGTAGGAAAAAGCAGGATGCGGGGCAAGATGCAGCGAGCAGGCAAGATGCAGGGGAAAAGGAAAAAGGGCAAGATGCAGGGAAGGGGGGGGAAAGAGGGAAAAAAGGGAGCGGGCCCCATAGGATGCAGGGCAAATGCAGGCATGGGGAAAATGCAGGCAAAGGGGGCGTAGAAGTGCAGGGCAAATGCAGATGCAGGGCCATGGGCGAGCGGCCGCGGGATGCAAAAAGGGGGGGGGCCCCAAATGGGCTGATGCGGGGCAAAGGGGGATTGGCCCAGGGAGGGGGGGAAAAATCCCTGACCCGGGAAGAGGGTAAGAGGGCAAATCGACGTGGGCCAACTTTTGCAGGGCCATCCCTGAGGAAAATGCAGGGGGAGCAGGGCAAATCCCGGATGGGGGGCCTATGCAGGGTGGGGGGGATGCGGGAGAGGGCAAGACGCTGAGCAGGGCGACCCCATGCAGGGCGATGCGGGATGGGGATGGGGGATAGGGGGAGAAAGATGTTTTGGCTTGGAGGCGTAGGGGGGATGTATGACAGGGCAAATGAGGGATGAGGGAAATGCGGGGTTTGAGGGCAAATAGGGGGAAAAAATTTTTTTGCGGAGCGGCGGGCAAAGGGGTTAGGGGCAAGATGAGGGGAGGGGGGGAAAAAGGGGTTTTGACGGCAAGATGGCGAGGGGAAATGCAGGCGATGAGGGGCAAGAGCGGGGGGTTGAGGGAAAATTTTGGGGAGCGAGGGCAATGCAGGGATGCAGGGCGAGCAGGGAGGAGGCAAGATGAGGGAGAGGCAAATGGGGGATTGAGGGCGATGAGGGCAAGATGCAGGGATAGGAAGATGCGGCGATGACGGGCTGAGGGAGACGGGCGAGCGGGATGAGGGGGAAGATGAGGGGGGGGACGGACGGGTGCAGGCGATGGAAAATGCGGGAGATTGGGGCAAGGAGGGATGTTTGGGGCGATGAGGGGGAGGGGGGGCAAGATGGGCGATGGGGCAAATGAGGTGAGGGTTTGGAAGAGGAGGGATGAGGGAAGGGGAGGGGGAGGAGGGAAAGGGGAGTGAGGGAAGGGGAGGTGAGGATGGGAAGAGTGGGGGGGAGGGAGGGGCAAGAGTCCAGGGTGGGGGAAGAGTGGGGGGTGATGAGGGAAAATTCCGGGGTGAGGGGGGTTTTAAATGGGGGAGGCAAATCCAGGGAGGTAGGGAAGAGCCCAGGGAGTGGGGGTAAGACCGGGGGTGAGGGGGGGAGGGGGGGAGGTAGGGAAGATGTAGGTGAGTGAGGGAAGAGGAGGGGTGATGGGAAGATGGGGTGATGGGGGAAGATGAGGTGAGGGGAAGAAGGTGAGGGAGGGGAAGAGGCGGGGTGAGTGAGGGGAAAGGGGAGAGTGATGGCAAGAGTCCGGGGAGTGAGGGGAAGAGCCCAGGTGAAGGGGGGGCAAGACCCAGGTGAGGTGGGGAAGAGTCCAGGGTGAGGAGGGGAAGAGTCTAGGTGAGTGTAGGGTAAGAGCCCAGGGAGTGAGGGAAGACCCAGGGAGTGTAGGGGGGAGGTAGGGAGTGTAGGGAAGAGGTAGGTGAGTGAAAGGGTCAAAGAAAAATTTTTGGACAGAAATAGAAAAGAAAAAATTTAGATAAAAAAAGAAAAAAAAAAGGGGAAAAATTAGAGGAAGAGGGGGAAAAAGGGGGGGGAAAGGGGGAACAAACAAAATACAATGAGACAGTGTGAAGGGTAAGAAATTGAAGGGGACGAACAGGGTGAAGGCAAAGATGTAAATTGAAGTTGAAAGGAGATAACATGGCGTATAATGGAGAAGGAGAGGGGAGAAGAGAGCAAAGAAGAAAAAGGGGTGAGAGAAACTGTGGCAGAGAGATGTGGGTGGTGTAACACTGTGGGAGAGATGTGGGTGGTGTAACACTGTGGGAGAGATGTGGGGGGTGCAACACTGTTATATTACTGATGTTATAATCACAATATAATCCTAACACATAGTTAAACAGTGTGGATAATTCTTTCCAAGTTATAGACTCTAAGTCAATTTTTAATGAAAAGGGAAAGATCTCAGAATCTTAGGCCTAGAAATAGGTTGCTTCTTTATTGTTAAGCATTCAGGTCCCTCCAAACGCATCCCCGAGGCATGGTGACCCAGTATCTGGGGTCACCAACCATGGTATGGTGACCCAGTGTCTGGGGTCACCAACCTTGGTATAGTGACCCAGTGTTTGGGGTCACCAACCATGATAAGGTGACCCAGTGCTTGGAGATGACTACCACGGTATGGTGACCCAGCGTTGGGCTGCGTGAAGGGGACGATGGATTTATGGATAGAGTAGAGGTCGCAACACAAACACACACAAGAAACACTGACATTTACAAGAACACACTCCGGAGAACTATGAAACATCCTATAAAAGAATAGGTAAACACAGACTTGTTGTAGATTGACTCTCCAACAACAAAACAAACAAAAGCCTAAAAGAACCCACAGTATAAACCATTCTTAAAAGTACTGTACGCGTCTAACAAAAAAAAGAGAGACGTGAACCAGGTAAAACGTATATAAACATATATGTAAGTTTGCAAATGTTGTTAAAAAATATTTTTTATTAATAGTTTTAAAATATATCTTTGCTGAAAGTGTCTTTTTAAAAGGCCTAGCGAAGTTACAAAAGGTTAAAAATAAAAAAACCCGGATGTCCATTAAAAGCAATATTAATATTCAAGTCTAAAAATTCATAAGGGCCTTACAACTATCTCTGCAATTTCAAAGACAAAGAAAAATAAGACAAAGTCCAAAGGTATGCAAATTAGAACAGAGTAAAAGTGTACGCTACTGACAGAAGAGAGCGGAAAAGTTTGCAGAGATAAATGAGGTGTTCAGAATTTCCTGGGCGACGAGACTGAGAGATTATTGGACACTCTGTACGAGAAAAACATTTATATAAGCATACTGGTGATAAATAGGCTAAAATATCCAGTGTCGGTTAAAAGTTCCATCAAATGAGGTAAGTTATTATCAGCAGTTATAAGTTCATAGAGGTTTGTAAAATCCCCAGCGAGTTGAAATCGAAGACTCAGAGGAGTCAGTGGAAATATGCAGCAGTTAGCAGTGAGATGATCCATACACAAATAACCCGCACATAGAAGAGAGGAGCTTACCACGACGTTTCGGTCCGACTTTTCTTCTTTTTGTTAGTGTGACTTTGTAAATGGTCCAAGTCGGACCGAAACGTCGTCGTAAGCTCCTCTCATCTATGTGCTGGTTATTTGTGTATTGTTCCAGTCACGGTATTGTGCCTTTTTTTGTTATTTGTGAGATGATCGTGTGTACCCAAGGCTTAACTAACTAACAGAGAATCGTCTCACAGTGACTGTCCTTTGGCAGAGAGGGACACACTTACACCTGGCGAATCTTGCATATCTTGTTCCTCATTTGTATGAAGCTGATTCTCAGCATATCTGTAGTTATCTTTACGAGAAAAATTGATAAATTCCTCCTGTCTGTACCTGACCAGCCGGGTTGGTGGCAGGCACCAACAGCCTGGCCTATGAGGCCAGCAACCAGGAGGACTTGTTTGGGATCGGGACACAGGGGCAGTGACCTCTAAAGTGACGACACTTGAAGAACACACTGTTACAGTCATGCTTGAAATAGCGACCTTCGCCTCACCATTCACCAGTTCATTACCTGGAACCTCAAAATGTTACAGGCATCATCAGAAAGCTTCGTTTGTGTCTTTGTGTCAGCCATGGCTGCAGGCTGACCCCTCCTGGATCTATGTAAAAGGATGGGCAGGATGCTCGGAGAGCATGTAGTCGGGGATGAAGCGAGTGTGTCCTATCCTTAGTCGAGAAGGATACAGAGGAAGAGAGAGGTTTGATGTGGTTGTGATACCAGACCAAGGAAGAGAGGGAGAGATGATGTCAATGAGAAGGAGACAAGAGAACGATGGAGGTCCCAAGAGAGAGAGAGGATGGAGGGGGGGAAGAAGGTGCTAGAAGCAATAACAAAGTTAATGACCCAGGCAACAAAGAAACCCCAGCTACCCCCACCCTCGTCCTTCCTGCCTCCCTGCAGATGCTCTCAGCTCCTCCAGGCTACTGTAACCATTTTAAAGGCCCATTAATAATAATAATAATAATATTATTATTATTATTATTAATTATGTTAGTAATAATGATATTATGGACCCGACTCCTGTGTTTTAAACATACAGTCAATACAGTCAATAATACTTGGTGAAAGGGAATCAGGGCTTCGATACATAGTATTTAGATATATAATAATGCTTCCCTGTGACATACCTGTGACAGGTTTCGAAAGTTTTTTCTAAGCCAACATGCCCCGAGGCCAAGCTTCCTTGTTGACTGTCTTGTTAACCAGGTTGTTTCTATTAGTGCCCAGCTAGTCCAATTAGCCGTCACAGATTGGCTAATCTGGCACATGATAAAGGTAATAATAATGATAATCATAATAATTAATGTTTTTGTTTTGTTTATGTCCGATATATAAGTTACATGTTGCTTTGTGCTTATAGTGCCCTTCCTTTCACAGCGTTTATTTTACACTTCCCCACATGGGGATGGAAATTTTAGCTTAAGATCCTTCGCACTCTAGTGCGTCTTCAGGAGTTATGCAGTGTTGCAAGACAGCAACAGATAGGAAGATAATTTCCCCTCAGAATTTCTCCTATCTGTTGTTGTCTTGCAACATTGCATAGCTCCTGAAGACGAACGGGAGAGCGAAAGATCTTAAGCTAAACATTTGCATCCCCATGCAGCTTGTTCTTCATTGTTAAGATCGCCTGTTAGCGGTGAGGGCTCCTAGCGGTGCTCAAGCTACACTTAGAAGCAAGCTTTGAGGGAAGCTGAGACTTCCACTTTTATTTCTTGAGGGAAAAGTTAGTGTGATCGTGTTCTTACCTTTGGTCACTTAGCATCACGTTGAGGAGTCATGGAAGCCTGGATGCGTTGCTGCTGTATCCATTCCTCATTTCTTATTCTCTTAAAGCTTTTAAACTTCTTGAAATCAGTCGTCATTGTCAACACTCATTTTGGGTAGTTCCTCGGAGAGATTCTTTATCCTTGCAACACACAAGGCTTTGACAACTGCAAGCAACACATGGTCACATTATCACTGCAGGCAACACTGGGTTACAATATCACCGCAGGCAGCACCAGGTCACACTATCACTGCAGGCAACACACGGTCACACTGCAAACGACACATGGTCACACTGTGACTGCAGGCAACACTGGGTCACAATATCACTGTAGGCAGCACTGCTCCTTGCTGTAAACTGTTGATCCACCTCAATGAATCGGTCAACAGGCCACCGCGTACCTGTTGATGCATCTTACCACCACATCAACAGGTGGTAGCTGTGGTGGTAGTGACGGTAGTGTTGGTGTGTGTGTGCTGGTTGGGAGGTGTTGGAGAGGTGTTGGTGATCGTATAGGAGGAGGATTGAGGACCTGCTTGTGGAAGGGGTGCAAATTTCCCGCTTGACTTTATGTAAGTTTGGTTAGTTAGGTTAGATTTGACAAGATTAGGTTTACCTGGAGAGGGTTTCGGGGGTCAACGCCCCCGCGGCTCGGTCTGAGACCAGGCCTCATGGTGGATCAGGGTCTGATCAACCAGGTTGTTACTGTCGGCCGCACGCAAACTGACGTACGAACCACAGCCGCATGTAGCACCTAAAGTCAGTCAGGTACTGACTTTAGGTGACTGTCCAGTGCCTTCTTGAAGACAGCCAGGGGTCTATTGGTAATCCCCCTTATGTATGTTGGGAGGCAGTTGAACAGTCTTGGACGCCGGACACTTATTGTGTTGTCTCTCAGTGTACTCGTGGAGCCCCTTCTTTTCATCAGGGGAATGTTGCATCTCCTGCTGAGTCTTTTGCTTTCATAGGGAGTGATTTTCGTGTGCAGGTTTGGTACCAATCCCTTCAGAACCTTCCAAGTGTATATTATCAAGTATCTTTCTTGCCTGCATTCCAGGGAATACAGATCAAGAACCTTCAACCGTTCCCAGTAATTTAGGTGCTTTATCGTACTTAGGTGTGCCGTGAAAGTTCTTTGTACACTCTCCAGGTCTGCAATGTTGCCAGCCTTGAAGGGGACCGTTAGTGTACAGCAGTATTCCAGCCTAGAGAGAACAAGTGATTTGAAGAGAATCATCATGGGCTTGGCGTCCCTAGTTTTGAAGGTTCTCATTATCCATCCTATCATTTTCCTAGCAGATGAGGTAGATACATTGTTGTGGTCTTTGAAGGCGAGATCCTCTGACATTATGACTCTCAGGTTAGATTGTCATCTAGTAATATAAATTAACCAGTTACAACTAAACAACGACCAAAACGAAATATTACACAGAGGTAATATTTTTTTTAAACTGCGAACAAGAAACAGAAACCGACCGAGAGCGTTCTAAAATAGACAGCCAGGTAATCACTGATTAAGGCTCGTGAACAGTCACCCATTCCACTGTTTTAGCAACACTTAAATGCTGACTTTAAATAAGAGGAAGGGATATAAACGTTGTTTTAGCGTCGTCCGAGAACTTGAAAACGTTGCTAACTGGGACATATAAAAAAAACAATCACCCCACCACAGCAGTTTATCCCAGTTAGGTTTTGAAGAGTGTGGGTCATGAAATAGAATTGTGATCAGTCTTACAGTCACTACAGTGATGACAGTGACTTTGTATGTTTCTCAGTTATTAACAACAAATTCTGATTAAATCATTATACCCGTTAAGTAAATGAACACCTGCAACTAACGTGACATTTTATTGTGGCAACGTCTCGCTCTCCAGGAGCTTTGTTAACGCTGGAGAGCGAAACGTTGCCACAATAAAAGATCACATTAGTTGCATCTGTGTCCATTTACCCAATATTCTGTACGCAATTCTGCCATTATTACATTATACCCGGTTGTAACGAATTAAGACTATTGCAAAAAGTATACTACTCTGTGCTTAAAAAGCCCAGATTCCTTTAAAAAGTTCATAACAAACCTGATATTAAAGTTGCTAAATCTCTTAAAATCTCACCGAAGTTCCGATGACTACCTCTGTGCGTAAAATCGACCATGTATTTCTTATAAAAAATGAAAGATGAGAACGCTGAGTTGATCTGTGTGTTGTCAGGAATGCCTTGTGTGTGTTAGCTTACTGTCTGAGGTCATTAACGTTTTATTTAGATTTGGGAATATATTTAATGACTACGGAGGAAGATCGAGTAACGAGCAAGAGAAATTTGTAGGAATGAGACAGAAATCAGTAAAGGAGCCACAGATGATAAGCCAAAACTTACATGGCATTCCTCACAATGTCATTGTTAGTGGAACACTGAACCTAACACAGAGGGAGGTAGGATTCCTTGTAATTGTGGTGCATGCGTCCTAGCCTCAAACTGTACAGGTCACCTCTGACACAGTCTGGTTGAGCGGGTCTTAATTCACCAGGAGGACTGGTCTTGGACCGGGCCGCAAGGGACACTGACCATCCCCCCTGAAAATATCCTCCAAGTATCCTTCAGATTCCCTTGACGTCCTATAGATCTACGTCTGCAAAAATATACTAAACTGCAGATAATAGTATAATCAAGATCAGTGAAAATGACGACTCGTAATAGTCGACAATGAATAAATAAAGATAAGATTGAACTGGGACTTGAACCAAGGTGTAGCAGGTCCAGCACCGGACCATTTGACTGTACATTGGTTATGCAACATTACTCACGATTACGTAAGTCAGCAAATACTCTTCATAGCCAGAGGTTTTCTATAGACTTATTATGTCAATAACAGCAAATAATCCTGCATTAATTGCATTCCGTACTGTGTAGAAATAAAAACATTATTATTACTATTAATTATTATTATTAATTATATTATTATTATTATATATTACATATAAAAATGATCTCTCAGTCACAGCAGGATTCGAACCTGTTAACTCGGCATCAGAGTACACAGTACTCTGGCGTTGTTGATAAAGTACTGTATACTCTGATGCCATGTTTGGAGATTCGAATCCTGCCGTGGACTGAGACATAATGTTTGTAAATAAATTCGCCTGTTGCGAATTGTTAAGCATATATGTCGTGCCGAATAGGTAAAATTGGTCAATTAGCAAGAACTCATTTAAGTCCTTTCTAAAATTTTCTCTTTGATTCCTTATAGGTTTATTTCCTATCTTTCACAATTTTAAAGATTCTTACAACAGGTTTAGCATAGTGTGAGATTTATATAGTTTATGGTACCTTGATAAAGCTCTTATTGATCGAAACGTGTTTGATACAGTACGTGTCGGTTTATTGCTCACTGTTCACAGTTTGCAAAGTTTATTTAAATTTTTTCATTGTTTTTATTTAGCCATTTACTGTATAATTAATTGATATATCTGATACCATTATCTGTTATCCTTTTCCTTTCCGTCTCTTTTTCTCCCGCGTTCTTCTTCTTCTTCTCTTCCTCCTCTGTTTCTCGTTTCTTCTTCTTCTTCCTCGTTGAAAATTTGACATTTTTCTTCCGCCTGCCTTTCAAAGTTCGTCAAGGAAGTTCCTAAGTTTAACACTAATTTACCCCTGGGTGTCTAAGTTCTTCCTAACTCCTCTCCACTTCCTTCCTTCTTTACTGCCTCCTTCCATCCTTTCTCTTCTTTCATCCTTCTTCCTTATACTCTCTCTTTCTCTTTTTCTAATTCTTCTCTCCCATCTCTGTTTGTCTGTCTGTCACTGTCTCTCTCTTTCTCTCTCTCTCTCTCTTCTCTCTCTCTCTCTCTCTCTCTCTATTTTTCTATACTATATTATATATATATATATATATATATATATATATATATATATATATATATATATATATATATATATATATATATATAAAGTTTTTCTTCTCTTTTTAGTAAATGTATACAGGAGGAGAAGGGGTTACTAGCCCATTGCTCCCGGCATTTTAGTCGCCTCATACGACACGCATGGCTTACGGAGGAAAGATTCTTTTCCACTTCCCCATGGACAATAGAGAAAATAAAAAGAACAAGAGCTATTAAGAAAAAGAAGAAAAACCTAGATGTGTGTATGTTAGTATATATATATGCATGTGCATGCCTGTGTAGTGTGACCTAAAGTGTAAGTAGAAGTAGCTAGATATACCTGTTATCCAGCGTGTTTATGAGACAGAAAAAAGACACCAGCAATCCTACCATCATGTAAAACAGTTTCAGGTTTCTGTTTCACAGTCACCTGGCAGGACGGTAGTACCTCCCTGGGTGGTTGCTGTCTACCAACCTACTACCTACCAGTGTCTGCACTCTGAAGGAGGGGTGTTAATGTTGCAGTTTTATAACTGTAGTGTAAAGCACCCCTCTGGCAAGACAGTGATGGAGTGAATGATGATGAAAGTTTTTCTTTTTCGGGTCACCTTGCCTTGGTGGGAATCGGCCGATGTGTTAATAATATATATATATATATATATATATATATATATATATATATATATATATATATATATAATTGTATTTTTCTTACTTTCTTTTTTCCTACATTTTCATTATATATTCAATGTTCTTACGTTCTTTTCTGTGTGTGTACGTCTTTTCCCTCTCCGTCTTGTTTCCTCCACGACCCTTAGGCTCTTACGTCTTTCTCTCCAAATCCTTGTATTTTTCATGTTACATTTCTTCTCCGTTCCCGTATCCCCTCCATCCTTCCCCTTCCCTCCCTTCCCCTCTTCCCCTACCCCCAACTCCTCCTCAACCCTCGCCATAAATCTGAACCTGATCCCTTGCACCTGTCTGAGGATCCCCCGACACAGATAAACCTGACCTGGTTACCTGTCAACCTCACCAGCCAGGTCACCTAACGACGGCAGGGCAAGGAAGGAAGAGGAAGAGAAGGGAGGGTCAAACCGAAGGAGGGGAAGCAAACTGAAAGTACACTGAGAAGACAGATAACAGGGATCTTGGAAGTTCATACCCAAGCTATCTGCTGAGAGGAACTATCTGTTGAGAGGAACTATCTGTTGAGAGGAACTATCTGATGAGTGGAACTATCTGTTGAGAGGAACTATCTGTTGAGAGGAACTATCTGATGAGAGGAACTATCTGTTGAGAGGAACTGTCTGCTGAGTGGAACTATCTGTTGAGAGGAACTATCTGTTGAGAGGAACTATCTGATGAGAGGAACTATCTGTTGAGAGGAACTGTCTGCTGAGTGGAACTATCTGTTGAGAGGAACTGTCTGCTGAGAGGAACTGTCTGCTGAGAGGAACTATCTGCTGAGAGGAAATGTCTGCTGAGAGGAACTATCTGCTGAAAGGAACTGTCTGCTGAGTGGAACTATCTGCTGAGAGGAACTGTCTGCTGAGAGGAACTATCTGCTGAGTGGAACTATCTGCTGAGAGGAACTGTCTGCTGAGAGGAACTATCTGCTGAGAGGAACTATCTGTTGAGAGGAACTGTCTGCTGAGATGAACTATCTGTTGAGAGGAACTGTCTGCTGAGAGGAACTATCTGCTGAAAGGAACTGTCTGCTGAGTGGAACTATCTGCTGAGAGGAACTGTCTGCTGAGATTAACTATCTACTGAGTGGAACTATCTGCTGAGAGGAACTGTCTGCTGAGAGGAACTATCTGCTGAGAGGAACTGTCTGCTGAGAGGAACTATCTGCTGAGTGGAACTATCTGCTGAAAGGAACTGTCTGCTGAGTGGAACTATCTGCTGAGAGGAACTGTCTGCTGAGAGGAACTATCTGCTGAGTGGAACTATCTGCTGAGAGGAACTGTCTGCTGAGAGGAACTATCTGCTGAGAGGAACTATCTGTTGAGAGGAACTGTCTGCTGAGAGGAACTATCTGTTGAGAGGAACTGTCTGCTGAGAGGAACTATCTGCTGAAAGACAGAAGGGTCTCTCCACACCTTTCACTGCAGAATGGAAATGAAGAAGGGAAGAAGAGAGGAAATGGAGAAGAACGGAGAACGTGTAATGTGAGTAGAGATTAAGAAGGGAAATGGATGAAGACAAAATAAAAAAAAAAAAAAGGAGAAGTCGACAACGGAAGAGAGTAAGGTAGGGTGTGTGAAGAATGGAGAAGAAGAGCACGAGAAAGAACGGAGAAGAATGATGATAGTTAAAAAAGGGAGGAAAGAAAGTGGAGACGAAGAACACAAGGTAAGAGCTGCAAAATAGAACAAGGAAGAAGGCAGAGGAAACAGTATAAGTGAGAAAGCTAAGATGAGAAAAAATCGGATAGTCGAAGAGACTTAAGAAATAATGAGACTGAAATAAAAATGCTAGTAAGGAGGAAGAGAAAATGAGGAAGACAGAGATTAAGGGATGGATGGAAGGAGAATAAACCAAGAATAAAGGAAGAGAAGAAGTTACGAAAGGGAAGGAAGAGAAGAAGTTAGGCGACAAGTTACAGCCTCAGGAATATCTGCCTCGTCTCAGATGTTGATAAGAGGGATATAGGAAGGAGGGGCGAGTATGGGAAGCACAAGAGGAAGAGGAAATGGAAGGAGATGAAGGAAAAATGAAAGAAAAGTCTACAGAAAGTGAAAGAGGTTGTATCTTAGGCTGCAGTCGGGAATAAACGAAAAGAGAAAGAGGGAGTAAGCAGTGGGATAGGAAAAACGGAAGAGGAAAAAGATATGTCCTAGAAGATACGAAAAAGAAGTAGCAGGAAAGCAAGAGGCAGCAAACAGTAGCAAAGTCAAGAGTCGAGATCCGGAAGTGGTGAAGAGTGAAGTAAACACCGCAAATAAGTTCAACATTTGTAGCCTTAGTGAAAATGTTCAGATTTAAACATTCTTTTAAAAACTGTTTCCTGAATATTATATATATATATATATATGTCGTGCCGAATAGGTAAAACTTGTGATTTTGGCTTAAATAGCAATGCTCTTCTTGCCGAATAAGGCAAGCGAAACTTTGTGTATGCAATAATTTCGAAAAAATCATTCTGAACCTAACGAAAAAAATATATTTCATTGTGTTTGTTTATTTTTAAATTATTTTAAACTAATCTTAAATATATTTAATTGGATTGATCAATAACAACACTACACTAGCCAATGAGCCGAACCCATGCTGCTTTGGCCCGCCTCATGGTGACCGAAAACACATGAAGCCTTAGACCATTAAATCACACAATCCTTAACAACAGGGAGTAGAAGGAAATTAGATTAAAGGCGTCCACACCACCGTATGTCCTTGAGTAGCGAGAACAACATCCAGTTCTGCTGGATGCGCTACTCTTAAGGATTGTGTTGTTCAGTGGTTTAAGGCGGCATGTGTGTTTCGCTCACCATGAGGCGGGTCAAAGCAGCATGGGTTCGACTCTTGGCTAGTGCAGTGTTGTTATTGATATATTATATATATATATATATATATATATATATATATATATATATATATATATATATATATATATATATATATATATATATATATATTTCATAAGACCAACACAATTCGTTATTCTAATTTATTACACCTCAGGGATTATATTCACAAAAATCATAAGAATCTTTAACATAAAAAACAGCTGTTTTTTTTTTTTGTATGGGAAAATATACAGTCTTGATGAAACTTACTTGACGTAAAATGTATAATGTTCAGAAGTCAGATGAAAACAAACATAGATGACAAACTCTCTGGCTAACCAGTGAAGATTGAATGTGGTCAACAACTCTAGCAGCCAAGACAATTGTGATTGAGAGTGGAAGCACTACCACGAACCACAAAACACAACTATCAAGAAAAAACAGAAGTAACTATCAGGAACCACAAAAACTACTATCAGGAATCACAGGAACCATGAGGAACCACAGAACCATTAACATAAATCACAGAAACCACTGTCAAGAACCACAGAATCACTATCAAGAACCACAGCAACCACTGTTAAGAATCGTAGGAACCACTAACAAGAACCACAGGCAACAATATCAAGTACCACATAAACCAATATCAGGAACCACTATCAAGAACCACAGGAACCACTGTGAAGAACCACGGTGCTCTGGCACTCACTGGACGGAGGATACAACCTTCACCTCTCCCGGAGATAATTAAGCCTCACTACCATCACTATCTCAAGTTTCCATTTCCATCACTTGCAAGTCTCTTTCTCTCAAGAGTCTCTACCTCAAACATTATACGAATGTATAATGAACTAAAGATGGTAATATTGTCAGTGTGAAACTCTTTATCCATATGGGTAATTCCAACATAACTGAAATCTTTCAAATATACTCTTTATCCATATGGGTCATTCTAACATAACTGAAATCTTTCAAATGTACTAGTAAAGTTATAGTTGGACCCTGCCCACTTAAGATAAACAATTATATTAGTTCTGTATGGAATAAATAAAAATGACTTTTAGTCTTTATTTATTGTACTTGCTAATTGTGCAAGGCATCTAAGGCGATGTCGCCGGACGTCACCCTGGTAGTCTTCCTGGTGACGAAGGATACGAAATTCATCATGGTACTGACGTAAGTGATGAACCTCATAATGGTATCATGGTTAGAGGTGCAAATGAAACAGGTACCTTGCGCTACGAACATATATTATTGTACGATGGTTTTCGGGATAATGTACTTTAATACCATAAAATTTAAGATGATCGTCTTTCGTAAGATGACTTGTGGTTTCAGGGTCTCTCATTTTACGACTTATGGTAAGAGGGTATGTTGTACGATACGACAAAGTATGACGGTGTTTCGAACAATGCCTTATGGCATAATGGTCTTTCGTACGATGTCTTACCATGTGATAATGTCTCGTACGACTCCTCAACAGATGAGATGTCGAACGACGATTTATCGGATGTTATCCCCTACGATATAACGGATGAGATCTCGAACTACGTCTTATATGATGATCCACTGTACTACGACGTAACAGATAATGTCTTCTATGATGATGTGTCATTCGGTGATTCATCGAGTGATTTCTCGTAGGAACGATAACGGGCCGAAGGTCTCTGGAACGAGTACAATCTTCACGATGCTTTGGAAGCAGAAAAGGAAAAGAGCAAAAGACTAGAAAATGCTTTAAAGACTGAAAAGGAAAATAGGGAAGAACTAGAAAGGGTTTTATAAATTGAAAAAGAACGTAATTAACAGCTAGAAAAGACTTTTGGAAAAATACTGGAGTACTTTTAAGAATTAGAGGACAAAATTCCGCTTCTGGAAAATACTTTGGAAAACTGTGAGAGCCGAAGCAGGACCCTGACGAAGGTGGAGCACCAACTATCCGAGTGCAAACGTGAGGAATAATTCCATAAACTACGGAATATCGAATTGATAAATGACTTGAGGGTCTTAAACGCCATTGTAGATGATGATCTATTAGAAGAGGTTCAGTCGGTTAATGATCAATTTTAGGCGAAGGATAGCGATTACAATGCCCTCGAGGCTGCCCATGCTCACATTAATAATAATTACTATTCTGTTGTTAGAGAATACGAAGCGTGTGCTAACAACTTGAAAACATGTGAGCATCAGCTTTTGAGAAGTGAGGAAGCGGCTGCCAAAAAGCATCGTCAGGTTCATGATTTATAAATGAATTATGATGAACTTGATGCTTTATATGAAGAACTTGAAGAAGAAGTCGCGATCTTTAATGACTGCGAAAATGAACTTGAAAAATTGGCGTTGAAGGAGGACGATCTCAAATTCTAAGTCACAGTGTAATGGGAAGAGAATCAAGATTGTAATCGTCTCCTAGAGGAAGAAGAGTATTAAAAAATTAGGGCTCTAATAAACCTCGAAATTGAGAAATATCAGAATAACGAGCTGAGAAAAATAAGGTTGGCACACACGCTTCTACTCATAGTCGCCTTTATCGGGATCCTCTTCCTGAGGGCAAAAGCTGCGTCTTGGTTAGATTATTATGCGAAAAGTAGGACCCATGTGAGAGTCCAATGGGGCCCGAGTAAATGATCACGTAAAATTTGAGTCTGACATCAGTGGATTACGAGAGAGAGACCATTGGGTGCTTGTGTAAGAAACGACCTTAACCCGAGTGAGTGGGACCCGAGTGAGTGGGACCCAAGTGAGTGGGGATTTTGTGGTCTGCCAGTGAAAATCTATTGGTCTCCCAGTGGAGACAGTGGTGTCCCATTAGAGACTTAGTGGTGTCCCATTGGAGACTTAGTGGTGTGCCAGTGGAGACTTAGTGGTGTCCCATTGGAGATTTAGTGGTGTCCCAGTGGAGACTTAGTGGTGTTCCAGTGAAGACTTGGTGGTCTCTCATTGGTGATAAATGTCCAGTGGATCCCGTGTGACTTTTTTATATTTTGGCATTTATCTTTCGGTTAAAATAAAATAAAATATTCCTTAAATGAATGCTGAAAGTTTTGACACTAAATTTACTTGAATTTAAGAAGACGAAATAAAAAAATATATTTTTATTATGTTGACTGAATTATTTTATACTTATTTTCTTCTATATATATATATATTATATATATATATATATATATATATATATATATATATATATATATATATATATATATATATATATTAAGGACATCAATTCATCGTATATCCCTCAATCCTCATCCTTCTCCGTACCCCTTTCCTTCATACTCTCCCTTCCCTATTCTTCATCCCTCCTCCTCCTCCTCCTCCCTCTCCCTCCCATTCCGCCTTCTCTTCGTCAGCTTTAAACCCTCATCATGGTGTGCCTTACCCCAGACTTACTCATGATTTTTATTATGCTCAGACCAACTCCAGAGACTGAAGAGTCCCTCCGTCTGCCACTAATGATGGGTGGTGGTGTGTTGATGGTGGTGTGTTGATGGTTGGTGGTGTGTTGATGGTTGGTGGTGTGTTGATGGTTGGTGGTGTGTTGATGGTGTATTGGTGGTTGGTGGTGTGTTGATGGTTGGTGGTGTGTTGATGGTTGGTGGTGTGTTGAAGGTTGGTGGTGTGTTGATGGTTGGTGGT
Source organism: Cherax destructor (assembly GCA_009830355.1). Taxonomy (NCBI): domain Eukaryota; kingdom Metazoa; phylum Arthropoda; class Malacostraca; order Decapoda; family Parastacidae; genus Cherax; species Cherax destructor. Next base: position 19,183 of record WNWK01020569.1, on the reverse strand, counting down.
TTGTTGACGGTTGGTGGTGTGTTGAAGGTTGGTGGTGTGTTGATGGTTGGTGGTGTGTTGAAGGTTGGTGGTGTGTTGAAGGTTGGTGGTGTGTTGATGGTTGGTGGTGTGTTGAAGGTTGGTGGTGTGTTGATGGTGTGTTAATGGTTGGTGGTGTGTTGAAGGTTGGTGGTGTGTTGATGGTTGGTGATGTGTTGAAGGTTGGTGGTGTGTTGATGGTGTGTTAATGGTTGGTGGTGTGTTGAAGGTTCCTGGTGTGTTGATGGTTGGTGGTTTGTTGAAGGTTGGTGGTGTGTTGATGGATGGTGGTGTGTTGATGGTTGGTGGTTTGTTGAAGGTTGGTGGTGTGTTGATGGTTGGTGGTGTGTTGATTGTTGGTGGTGTGTTGAAGGTTGGTGGTGTGTTGATGGTATGTTGGTTGTGTGTTGAAGACACAGACAAGCCAGACTATGGGAAACTAAAGAGGGGAGCCACAATCCCTCCAGGGACGGAGTTTTTTTAGGGCCAGGAGGGAAAAAAGACTGGCAAGAAATGACAGTAATCCTACACCAACTGAGAACACTTCTGGAGCAGAGGCATGGACACTGGCCTCCACTCCAGAACAACAGATATTAGAGCCAGCAAATAAACCCCTAAATTCCACCAATATAAATACATTTGTCTTTGTAAACATACAGGGTCTAAAGCCGTCAAAAAACAACAAAATTCTTACATCAAGGGACTGCTCACGGAGTCAAATGCAATGTTTGCAGCATTCACAGATACCCACATAAAGGATTATTATGACAACGTAATATGGATCCCAGGTTATAACCTATTCAGATGTGACAGACTAAACAGGCAACAAGGGGGGGTTGGCCTGTACGTCACAGAGTCTCTCATTTGCTCAGAACTACTAAACACCTCAAATGATGTAGTTGAAGTTTTGGCGGTAAAGATTGAAAATCATAACCTCCAGACGCAACTTCCCAGGAATTCCAGGAGCAGCTTTTGAAAATTGACCACTGTCTAGAAAATCTCCCAACTCCTGCCCCAAACATCTTACTACTAGGAGATTTCAACTTGAGACACCTAAAATGGAGGAGTATAGCAAACAATGCTTTAGCAGAGATCACCCCAGGAGGCAACGCAGATGAAAATTCACACACACACGAACTATTAAATCTCTGCGCCAAATTCACCTTAAACCAGCAAATATTAGAGCCTACAAGACTAGAAAACACGCTGGACCTCATCTTCACTAACAACAACGATCTGATACGGAATATAACAGTATCAAAGACAATACACTCAGATCACAACATAATAGAGGTACAGACATGTATGCACAGGGCTCCTGACCAGCAAAATGTGATCAGTCAGGAAGGTCTCTTCACAAAATTCAATTTTAATAACAAAAACATACAATGGAATCAAGTCAACCGTGTCCTAAATGAAACATTCCCTAGCTCCGGGAGTAGTCTTGATGCAAATCTTTGCACTTTAATCTCTTGACGTGCTTAACCAGGTGTGGGTTCAAAACTGGTGCTGCATATTCCAGTATAGGCCTGACGTTACATGGTGTGTGTGTGTGTACTCACCTGTTTGTGGTTGCAGGGATCGAGTCACAGCTCCTGGACCCGCCTCTTCGGTGGTTGCTACTAGGTCCACTCTCTCCCTGCTCCATGAGCTTTATCGTACTTCTTCTTAAAGCTGTCTATGGATGCTGCCTCACCTACATCACTCTCCAGATTATTCCACTTCCTGACAACACTATGACTGAAGAAATACTTCCTGACATCCGTGTGACTCATCTGAGTTTTCACTTTCCAGTTGTGACCCCTTGTTGAAGTGTCCCATCTCTGAACCTTTCTGTCCGTATCCACCTTGTCAATTCCACAGTATTTTGTACGTCGTTATCATGTCCCCACTATCCCTACTTTCCTCCAGTGTCGTCAGGCTGAGTTCCTTTAGCCTTTCCTCGAAGAGAGGTTAAGGGAAATCGACCTGACGACACTGGAGGACAGGAGGGATAAGGGGGATATGATAACGACATATAAAATACTGAGAGGAATTTACAAGGTGGACAGAGACAGGATGTTCCAGAGATGGGACACAGCAACAAGGGGTCACAGTTGGAAGTTGAAGACTCAGATGAATCACAGGGATGTTAGGAAGTATTTCTTCAGTCACAGAGTTGTCTGGAAGTGGAATAGTCTGGGAAGTGATGTAGTGGAAGCAGGATCCATACATAGATTTAAGGAGAGGTATGATAAAGCTCATGGAGCACGAAGAGTGACCTAGTAGCGACCAGTGAAGAGGCGGGGCCAGGAGCTGTGAATCGATCCCTGCAACCACAACTTAGTGAGTACACACACCAGGTTACTCTTCTTGTTTCTCTGTTCATTCCTCTCGCTCAGCTGGTACATAATTTCACCAGCTGCAACAGCAGCATAAATATTATGCCTCATAAACGCAATTTTCCATTCTTCGTGTTCACTTAATCGCAAGAATTCATTACGGCCATCAGTGTTGAACAATGAACCAGTTAACCAACTTCACTCCCATTAACCTGTCAATGTTCATGAGAACGTTGCAACTTGAAGTGTTGTTGCTGACTGTGGGATAATTCTCATATGATAGAGAGAGAGAGAGAGAGAGAGAGAGAGAGAGAGAGAGAAAGAGAGAGAGAAACAACTTCATTGGCGATCATTTATTCCTTAATGACTCCATTTCTGAAAATGTTATCGCAACACACGAACATTAATGGAATACGTTAAATTGACGCTGTAAGATCTGTGGCTGACAGCTGGCTCCAGCTTCACCCAGTTCACCCACTGAAAGACGTACAACTGAAAGGTTTATGTCTTACAGTGTATTTTAGGTATTAAAGTATTTTTGACTGTTGGTGTACAGGTGACATGCAGTCTTAACGACCCTCGTGTAGTGACTGGTGGTGTACAGTCTTAACGACCCTCGTGTAGTGACTGGTGGTGTACAGTCTTAACGACCCTCGTGTAGTGACTGGTGGTGTACAGTCTTAACGACCCTCGTGTAGTGACTGGTGGTGTACAGTCTTAACGACCCTCGTGTAGTGACTGGTGGTGTACAGTCTTAACGACCCTCGTGTAGTGACTGGTGGTGTACAGTCTTAATGACCCTCGTGTAGTGACTGGTGGTGTACAGTCTTAATGACCCTCGTGTAGTGACTGGTGGTGTACAGTCTTAATGACCCTCGTGTAGTGACTGGTGGTGTACAGTCTTAATGACCTTCGTGTAGTGACTGGTGGTGTACAGTCTTAATGACCCTCGTGTAGTGACTGGTGGTGTACAGTCTTAATGACCCTCGTGTAGTGACTGGTGGTGTACAGTCTTAATGACCCTCGTGTAGTGACTGGTGGTGTACAGTCTTAATGACCTCGTGTAGTGACTGGTGGTGTACAGTCTTAATGACCCTCGTGTAGTGACTGGTGGTGTACAGTCTTAATGACCCTCGTGTAGTATATAGGTATGAGACTAGTTAACCAAACAACCTGTTCCACTTTCTAGACACCCACCTAGAAGGAAAATTCTACCCCTGCAGAGAAATGCATCAGGCCAACACCCTGCATAGATCTGCATAGTTGACAGGAAAAGTGGGCCAGGTCAGTTGTGTTGCCGGAAAGGGAGCTGGCAGGAGGTAAAGCGGAAGAATCGAGGGTAGGTGAGGGGAGGAAAGGAAGGGGAATAAATATTTGCAAGCGAAGGTGTGAGGGGTTTGGCAAGTGAGGAGAGGTGGAGGAACGAGAGGGAGAGAAAGATTCGATAATTAAAGAAAGAGATATAAGAGTAGGATGAAGGGATGGGATATAGAAGGAACGGAAGATGGAGAGATGGTAGGATGGAGGGATAGTAGGATGGAGGGTTGGTAGGATGGAGGGATGGAAGGATAGTAGGATGGCGGGTTAATATAGGATGGAGGGATGTGAAACTCTGTAAAGCAAAGCGTTGTAAAGCGGGGCTCTATATATATATATATATATATATATATATATATATATATATATATATATATATATATATATATATATATATATAGATACTGGTGTGTACTCACCTCTTTGTGGGTGCAGGGGTCGATCCGTAGCCTCTGACCCAGCCTCTTCGCTGATAGCTAGTTGATGGATCCTGCCTCCACTACATCACTCTCCAGATTGTTCCACTTTCTGACAACTCTGTCCACCCTGTCAATTCCTCTCAGTATTTTATATGCCGTTGTCATGTCTTCCCTATCCCTACTTTCCTCCAGTGTCGTCAGGTTGAGTTCCCTTAACCTCTCCTCGTAGAACGTACCCCTTAACTCCGGGACTATTCTTGTTGCAAACCTTTACACTTTACACACTTTGTCTTGACGTGCTTGACCAGGTGTGGGTTCCATAATGGTACTGCATACTCCAATATGGGACTGACGTACACGGTGTACAGTGTCGTGAATGACTCCTTTCATAGAAGTCGAAACGCTGCTCTTAGGTTTGTCAGGCGCCCATATGTTGCTGCAGTTATGTGGTTGATGTGCGTCTCAGGGGATATGTTCGGTATGATGCTCACTCCAAGATTCTTTTCCTTGAGTGAGGTTTGCAGCCTTTGACCCCCCCGAGCATGTATTCCGTCTGCGGTCTTCTTTGTCCTTCCCCAAGCTTCATGACTTTGCACTTGGTGGGGTTGAACTCCAGGAGCCATTTGTGGGACCAATTTCCCTTTGTAGGATCCTTGATCCTCGTCCGCTTGAATTCTCCGCATTAGCTTTTTCTCGTCTGCAAACAAGGAGACCTCTGAATCTATCCCTTCCTTTATGTCATTCAAATATACCAGAAACACCACCGCATGTGTCGAAACCTCGTTCGACACATGCGCCCACTCTGACACCTCCTCACATACCATCACTCGTTGCTTCCTTCATGTCAGGAATTGTGTGTGTGTGTGTGTGTGTGTGTGTGAGTGTGTGTGTGAGTGTGTGTGTGTGTGTGTGTGTGTGTGTGTGTATGTGTGTGTGTGTGTGTGTGTGTGTGTGTGTAAACACACCGGCAATCTCTCACCCATGTAAGGTGACTCCCAAAAAGATTTGTTTTACCACATCCTGTCGGCATCTTGCTCTTTTATCCAGGATGAAACGATATCTCGTCTAAAATCTCACCAATATGTGGGACATTTTTCCAATTGTTCCTGCTACTGTATTGTGACCTAAATGAAACATAACACACTTAAAATCTTAAACAGTAGGACACTGGATTTGAAATCACTCGGGAATAAGATCTGAAACCATGCTTATCTCAGTCATTCCGAGAGAGCCCGAGTACCTGCACTCGCTTACACACACTCCATCAATCAGTAAGGTGATAGGTTCTCTCCCACCTATGCTCTCCACCGATCAGAGGCGAAATATTTACTCTTGCTAGGGCCCTCACTCACACAATAATACGCAACAGGATGCGCCTGTCGAGCCGGTCTTATGACGAGAGACTTTTACTACCCGTAAAACATGGGTATCCTCGCCAGACCTGTAGTCCCTCGCCAGACCTACTGGGCCATGCGAGACCTGCATTGCTATGCGAGACCTGCATTGCTATGCGAGACCTGCATTGCTATGCGAGACCTGCATTGCTATGTGAGACCTGCAGAGCAAGAGAGACCTCAGAGCTCTGCGAGATGTGCAGAGCAATGTGGGATCTTAGACCCATGCGAAGCCTACAGAGCTCTACGAGGAGCCTTCTCCATCAAGGAAGGGCGTTGGACGACCTTCAGAGGTGGACAAAACATTTATTGAGAGCTTCTTCTCTGCCTCTCGTAGTGGGAGAGACAGTCGTGAGGCTTCTGAAGGCGGTTTTCTTGCATTGCGGAGGATTCTGGGAAGCCTTGTGGTCTGTTGTTTGGGAGAGTAAAATTACCAGTTGTCCCGTTAGTGTCATTTCCCATGGCTCCTGAGAAGAATGGGGGCTTTATGCCATGAGGAATTAGACATATGTGCAACACCGTGGTATCTTTATTTGAAGACGTTTCGCCAACTAGTGGATTTTTTTTCGATGAAATACAGACATAATATACGGAGGCAGTAGAAGATAAGGTAATCTGTCACTCAGAAAAGAGGAAATGAGGCACTCAGTCCAGTAGCCTGGAAGCCAGTGTTCAGCATCTTATGCCATGTTGCAGCACCTCCCACCTGCCCCTCATACTTTTCTATTAGATATTTTAAACTGTTCGTGCAGGTAGAGTGCTTCACCAGAGTGCTTTACCGAAGCCGAGACGGGACCCTAGGCCAATCTCGACTTCGGGATCTCTGATGAGCTGCATCTCTAAGCTGTTGGAGAGGATGCTGAACATTGTCTGGGCTGGTACTTGGAGATGAAAAGCTGCATATCTGTGGTGTCGTTTTACTTTCGCAAATTCATGTCGACGACTCTTGCCTTGGTTAGGCTGACTAGTGATATCCAGGAGGGTTTTGCTGGACGACTTCATGATGTGGAGTGGTGTTCTTCGACCTTGACAGTCTGTTTTCTAAGAATCACCACCTTAAAAACAACATGGGAATTTAACATTCTCTACCGTCTCCAGAGATTCTGGGACTGCAAGACTGACCTTTCTGGCTTCTGTGGCTGTTGCTGAGTAACAACTCGTTCTAGATAAAGGTCGATTCATGCTGATTACACGAGTTTCCCAAGAGGAGGAGGGTCCCGCAGGGCAAAGAAAATTCTGCCCTGTGGGCAGTGTTGTTCCCGATAGCTATAGTCAAGGCCTTGCATTTGCATGAACTTGCAGTGCGCTGCTTACTAACCGTTCCTCAGGTAGCCTATCGCTAGCTTCACGTGACAAGAGTAAGCTACCTCTAACGGCTACTGGTTATCCCGCCATAAAATGATGTATGTTCGCTTTATCCAGTCTTGATTGAGACATCCTACTACTCCTTGGTATGGTACTCCTCAGTGAGGACCAGGAGATATTTTTGTGAATGGTTCTTTTACATTGTAAAGGACCGGAAAAGACTAGTCATCCATTTGGCCTTGTATCGTTCCAGGTTGAAGGATGACAGTCAGATCTACTCGACCTGCCCCTTGCTGCTTTACTTCCGGATCATCTCTGTTGCCTAGGGATGCGACTCTTCACTCGGTCATTTCACACTTTCTCTGTTGAGGGTTGCTCTGTAGTGTCTGGTGAACCTCTGAATCCTGCTCTACCTGTTTTGGGCTCGGCTTACACCTGGCAACCCAGGTTATGCTGTGTTGCTATCGTACCAAGCTCCCCATACCTTTCCATGCTTGGATGTGGTCCGCCCTCGGAAAGTGTTGGCTGGATGTCTTTGCAGTTAGAGAGTTTGGGTTCTTTCTCTCCCTTTCCTTGGATAGTGCTTGAGGCACATTAATGTAGGAGGTGGATGGGGTGAGGACCTAAATTACGGGTTCCGGCAATAACCTTAACTATTTTTTCTTAATCATGATTTGGTTCATGCTTTGTGGATCATCGTCTTTACTGATGGATCGAAGTGTGAGTATGGTTCTGGCTTTACAGTGACTGCCAGTGAGGAGTTGTTACCAAGTTATCAAATGAATCTTCAGTGTTAACTGCAAAGCTTTATGTGATCCTCGCTGCTTAGGTGGGTCTGGTTTACTACCTGTTTAAGTTGCCAGTACATTCTGTTGGTCCTAATCCAGTGGTCCAAAAGATTCAGAAGCAGTTCACCCATATTCATGCTCGGTGCTAGGACATGGATTTCTTGAGATAAGAAATGAGCTTTCTGGCGGACACAGTCACTTCATAGGCCTCCCATAGTGAGGCCTGGTAGGCCCTACAGAAGAACAAGTTATACAACTTTTGGCAGGAATTGAGTTCTTGACTCCTGTTTTAATAAAAATCATTACGTAGAGAAAGCTGTCTGTAGACTGAGGACCGGACACACACCTCACTCAGCCATCTTATTACAGGTGCTCCTACCACTCTCTGTGTGATCTGTGACTGGCAGCTGGCTGTGGAACACATTTTAACTGTCTATATTTTTGACTTTCTCACATACGTCGTGGCTTTTATAATTACCAGGGTGCCTGTAGGGACCTCGAGGAACTTTTAGGAGTATGTTTTGATGGTCGCACCTTAATGTTTCTTTAAGTGATGTGGGTTATTTAAACTTGGTATGGTAATATTTATTTGTGTGTTTGTTCAGGATATAAATTTTTGTTACATTGCTTTGTTTTTCTTTACTTTTTACTGCCAAGAATACTAAGTGACGTTAAAGCATTCTTCTTATCTTACTACTTCTTTCCTCCTCTCTCTCCTCCTCATTATCCATTACCACCTCCTCCTCCAGCTCTTCCTCCTCCAGCTACTCCTCCACCACCTCCTCCTCCTCCTCCACCACCTCCTTCTCCTCCTTCTCCTCCTCCACCACCACTTCCACCTCCTCTACCACCTCCTCCTCTTCCTCCTCCACCACCAACATTTCATCCTCCTCCACCATCAACACTTCATCCTCCACCTCCACCACCAACACTTCCTCCTCCACCACTACCTCCTCCTCCACCACCACCTCTTCCTCCTCCCTCCCTCCCTCTACTCCCCTTTTTCTTCTACTTCTCTCCCCTTCATCTCACCACTCCAGAACTGCTAAGTGGTACTCAGAAGTGAGGGGTGAGGGAGGTGAGGCAAAGGTATGTTTGCTATGCTCAAGTCTCATCCCTTAAAATACCTGCCAGATAGCCTGAGATTATTGTAATGTTAAGGTATTAGTATCAACATAAATGTTATCCCTCTGGTGTTAGTATAGTTAACATTCGTCTACCTATGATTGTAAGCTGATGTTTAATGTTCATGTATTTAACTCAGTTCACTCTAACTGATCTTCACACAGTTAATTGTTAAGGTTATAATCATGACTGATATGTATTATAACCTACTGCTAGGCTTTAAATAATAAGATGTTACAAGGACCCCAATGGAAATAAATCACTGTGACATTTTTGGGGGCTATCCTAGTTAATTTACACATATGTTACTAAGCATAACAACCACTGTGAGAAAACAAGAGAAATTCCAAACGCTTTCGTGATGTCTAACAATACGAAGGATCCGGTTGTTTTGCATATTGTGACATCACCTGTTTACTGTGTTATTGCATATATTACTGTGTATGATAATCGTACTAATGTTGCAGTGGAATTTCTCCCATTTGCTATTTTCTTAATCTTATTTATTATTATTATTATTATTATTATTATTATTTGTATTATTACTATTATTACTATTATTATTACTATTATTAGCTCCAGTTCCTTGCATCAAGAGCCCTTCAGCAGCCTCAAGGCACCCCACCCATCTTAAAGGGTCAAAGTTTGAACCTGGAGAGTGAGAGAGAGAGAGACATCTACACCTTTCTCACACACTGACATGGGCTATTTCTACTCAAGACAGTACTGTGAATTTATTCTTGGACGTAGCTTGGTCGCTGTGCTACTCGCACATTCCCCTTTCACTCACACGTTTCCTCCCACTCACTTGCACATTCCCTCTCATACACTCTTCACACCCGTGATGATCTCCGCGGAGATAAGATCAGCGTCACTCTCACTACAGTAGTGTAGTGTTCTGGCAGAGAACTCTGCTACGTACAGGATAGTTCTCTCTTGTCAGAGTCTTCTCACCGCTTCCTTCACGGGGATGTTAGGAAACACGTTTTTAGCCTTTAAGTGGTCAGGAAGTGGAACGACCTAGACAGAGAAGTGGTAAAGGCAGGATCCATAGCTTAAGGAAGAGATATGATAAGGCTTACGCAACCAGGAGACAGTAAACTTTGAGAGGCGGGGACCAGGAGCTGACACTTGATCACTGCAACCACAATTAGGTAAGTACTATGAGTACTTTATATAGGGCGTAAACATTTCGCTCTATATAAAGCTTTAAGTGATGTCTGTGTTCGAGGTTCATTAACATTAAGGTAATGGCCACCTTCTTGAAGGCTAGGAACTGATTTCATCATCTCCCACTGTCTTCCATCTAATATCTCTGTAATGAACTGAAAAAGCTACTGGTTGGCGAAGTGACTTCAAAATGAAGACACCCAGGTGCTGGACATGTTTCTATTTCATCAACCACTGGGCGAAACGTTGTTTTAATAAAGAGCTGTTCGTCAGTGTATCTCGCTCTTCATTACTGCCGGCAGTAAGTAAATTTGGTTTATTTACAGTAAGAAATACTGTCAAACAGCGTCTTCAACTCATCAACCAGTTTCAGAAAAAAAAAAAAGGTAAAACAGAAACCTTATGACGACGTTTCAGTCTCTCTTGGACCATTGTTATGACTAGATATTGGTGCAGGGTGGACCGAAACGTCGCCATTAGGTGATTGTTGTTGTTGAACTGTTGTAGCTACAGTACTCTGACCTTTGGGTTTCTCACGAACGTTAGTCATGTCTCTGACACAAATTATTTAAATGGCGACAACGATAACTGAGTTTTAAGAATCTTTTCAATAACCCGTCCTCCATTTTTTTATGATAGCGTTTCTGTCTACCTGGAGTCTACCTGGAGGGTATGCCGGGGGTTAACGCCCCCGAGGCTCGGTCCATGACCAGGCCTCCCGGTTGATCAGGGTCTGATCAACTAGGCTGTTACTGCCGGCCGCACGGAGTCCAACATGCGCACCACAGCCGGCACCGACTTTAGGTATCTGTCCAATTCCCACTTGAAGGCAGCCAGAGGTCTATTGGTAATTCCCCTTATGCCTGGTGGAAGACTGTCGAACAGTCTTGGGCCCCGGACACTTATTGTGTTCTCTCTTAGTGTACTAATGGCGGCTCTACTTTTCACTGGGGGTATACTGCACCGGTTGCCTAATCTGTGTGCAGATTAGGGACCAGCCCCTCTATGATTTTTCAGGTGTAGATTATAATGTATTTCTATCGCATGCGTTCCAGTGAGTACAAGTCTAGTGCTTCCAGGCGTTCCCATTATTAAGGTGTTTGATGGAACTTATATGTGCAGTAAAGGTTCTCTGTATATTCTGCGATTTCGCCTGCCTTAAATGGAGATGTTAATGTACAGCAGTACTCCAACCGTGAGTACCAGCCGTTTAGAATACTAAGACATGCCTCACTATGGAAAAATAAACACTTAAGCAGTATAATGTGATCCTTTATTGATAACGTTTCGCCCACGCAGTGGGCTTTATCAAGTCACAAACCTGTTTGTGACTTGATAAATCACACTGCGTGGGCGAAACGTTGTCAATAAAGGATCACATTATACTGCTTGAGTGTTTATTTTTCCATTGTGTCGGTATTTTATACCATTTATTTCCATGCCTGACTATGACAGACATTATATCAGCCTAGTGAGCCTGGTTTGAAACCAGGCCTACTAGGCTGGAAAGGAAATATGACAGGACTAAGAACTATTAAGAAGTGCAATTGAAATCAAAGTTATGTGCAACGAATGTAAATTGAAGTGTGTAAGATTTACCTGAGATCTTACATGTTTATGAGACTAAGATTAGGGCATTAATCCAGTTAATCTTGTTATTGCTGGGTTGTTACACGTAAAAATACGTTAACCTAAGCTAACCTGATCTAAGCTAGCCTAACCTTACGTAACGTAACGTAACCTAACGTAACGTAAAGTAACCTAACCTAACCTTACGTAACATAACGTAACCTTACCTAACCTATCCTAATTTAACCTTTACCATACCTCACCTTACCTAACTTACCCTAAACCTAACTTAACAGTAGTATGTTAGAGCGGACAGGAATAAACGAAGAGAAAATTGGAGTATGAAGGTTCTAATTGTAGACGAGGTTTCTGCTAAGGTCAGTGATTAAGACTGATGAGGGCGCGTGTTGAACACTTGAACCACACATTGAACAACAGTTATCCTGACCACTCGCCTACCTCTTGCTCCTTCCTTCCCACCTTCTCCTGATCACTTTCTGCCTCTTCTTTCCTACCTCTCTTCAATTTCCATGTATGTAATTATAATCTAGAGTAGGATAGCAGCACACAGCTGATATATCCAATTTTGTTAAATAAAGTTATTTCTGAATATTGACCTTCCTCTCGTCTCCCCTCCCCACCTCTTCCATGTTTCTCCCCTCCCTTTTTCGTCCTGGTTTTATTTTTTCCTCTTCCCCTTTTCTTTCTTGTTCTCCCTTTTCCTCTCTCTTTTGTCATGATTTTCATACAGATTCCCTTTTTAGTATGCGTAGAAAAGGTCAGCCTGTAGGATAGGTTAACATGAGGGATGGTGTGTAGGATGGGTCAGCATGAGGGATGGTGTGTAGGATAGGTCAACATGAGGGATGGTGTGTAGGATAGGTCAGCATGAGGGATGGTGTGTAGGATAGGTCAACATGAGGGACGGTGTGTAGGATAGGTCAACATGAGGGATGGTGTGTAGGATAGGTCAGCATGAGGGATGGTATGTAGAATAGGTCAACATGAGGGATGGTGTGTAGGATAGGTCAAACATGAGGATGGTGTGGTGATAGGTCACATGAGGGATGGTGTGGTAGGTCAGCATGAGGGATGGTGTGTAGGATAGGTCAACATGAGGGATGGTGTGTAGGATAGGTCAGCATGAGGGATGGTGTGTAGGATAGGTCAACATGAGGGATGGTGTGTAGGATAGGTCAACATGAGGGATGGTGTGTAGGATAGGTCAGCATGAGGGATGGTATGTAGAATAGGTCAACATGAGGGATGGTGTGTAGGATAGGTCAACATGAGGGATGGTATGTAGGATAGGTCAGCATGAGGGATGGTGTGTAGGATAGGTCAACATGAGGGATGGTGTGTAGGATAGGTCAGCATGAGGGATGGTGTGTAGGATAGGTCAACATGAGGGATGGTGTGTAGGATAGGTCAGCATGAGGGATGGTGTGTAGGATAGGTCAACATGAGGATGGTTGTGGATAGGTCAGCATGAGGATGGGTGTAGGATAGGTCAACATGAGGGATGGTGTGTAGGATAGGTCAACATGAGGGATGGTGTGTAGGATAGGTCAACATGAGGGATGGTGTGTAGGATAGGTCAACATGAGGGATGGTGTGTAGATGGTCACATGATGGATGGTCACATGAGGGATGGTTGTAGGATAGGTCAGCATGAGGGATGGTGTGTAGGATAGGTCAACATGAGGGATGGTGTGTAGGATAGGTCAACATGATGGATGGTGTGTAGGATAGGTCAACATGAGGGATGGTGTGTAGGATAGGTCAACATGAGGGATGGTGTGTAGGATAGGTCAACATGATGGATGGTGTGTAGGATAGGTCAACATGAGGGATGGTGTGTAGGATAGGTCAGCATGAGAGATAATAGTTCTCGCGTAATAGTGACTCCAGCTCTGATTTGAAAACCTGAAGGATGCTGACAGATATGGCCCAAAAGAGCCAGCCTTTGCCATACCTTCATTTGGACGACATTTCGCTCACGGGTGAGCGAAACAAGGTTAAAAAACATTTCTGTTCAATTTGTGTATTTACCGCCTGGTCACAAACCGGGCCGCGGGGGCGTTGACCCCTGGAATTCTCTCCAGGTAGATTCCAGGTAGACCGCACCGTAATATTCCAGCTCTACTGGAACGAAACCTGTGAAGCTGCCGTTGTTACTGGAGGAACCCATAGCAGAAAGCTTGCTGATATCTCCCAGCTTAAGCTGACACATTTCATCACCTGATGTGATGAAACATGGCAGGAAAAACATAGCTTTTGTTCCACTGTGCAACTGTTATGAAGAAGAATAGCGGAGCAACACACTGCTGATGTATCTAGTTTTTAATAGCTTCTGTTATTCATTTTACTTCTTTGTCTGTCTGTGTTTGTCTCTGTCTGTTTGTCTGTGTCTGTCTCTATCTGTCTTTTTCTCTGTGTCTGTCTGTCTCTATCTCTGTCTCTCTCTCTGTCTCTCTCTCTCAGGCTAGAGTTATTAAACATATTACAGCAGTAGTCTCAATTTCCCCCAGTTCTCTTTTTCATCTTTCCCTCTATCTCTTCTCTTGAAGTTTCCATGCAAATTCTCACCTCATTTCCCTATTTTAACGCCCTGGCACTTATCTCCCCTTGTTCTTAATTTTTCCCTCTTCCCCTTTCCTTCCAGTTATCTCCATCATCTTAGTCCTCCTATGCTTCCTAACATTAAATTTCTTATCCGAGCCATTCTCTTCTCGTCACTCACCCTCTTTTCACACAGTTCTTATCTCTTCCCTCCTCTACCATCCACCCTTTCCCACTATCTCTCCCTTCATCACTTCTGGCATCCATTCCCTATCAACCTCCAGCGGCAAAGGGTAATCAATCCTTCTATTTACACCCTTTGCTCGCATTCCCAACTACTGAATGCACAGTGGTATGATGGACGGTATCCTTAATGACTTACTGAAATCTCTAAGCTCAGACTAATTTCACTACTTGTTGTATGTAACTTATCTCATGCGATGGAATAAGACAGGTAAACATAACAAATTTCTATTCCTGTTATGTAATAAGATACTTAGCCGAACACCGTGGTTGCTGCCACAATGTAACTATCATATAGAATAATTTAGCTGCACCCTACGGTATATCCAAGCTTGTTCAATAAAAATAAATATAAAAACATTTCTCCATCAGCCTGAGGAGTGTTCCAGCGCCTCCTCTTGTCAGAAGCTCTGGTAGGGTGAGAAAAATCAATCCTGGGAGCATTATAGAAAGCAGGTCACAGGGAGCACTCACTAGAGAGCAGAGAAGCACCGACGATTTATGAAGGGTAGGGGATGTGTGGACCAAGTGTTTACAATGGAACATATAAGTGGACAATACTTGAATAAGGGTGAAGAACTGTCGCATTTATGTATTTAGAAGAGGCATTTGATAGGGTACATAGGGGAGCAATGTGGCAAATATTGCAAAGAAATAAACTGGTGGTAGGTTACTTAAAGCAGTAAATAATATTATGCAGAAAGTAAGGCCTAGGATGTTTAAGAGAAAAGGGAGCCATTTCCCAGTAAAACTAGACCTAGTAAAAATATAACAGCACAAATCATATACCCCAAATATGTTGAACATATTTGTAGATGGGGATGTAAAAGAAGTGGATGCTAGGGGTGTTGGGGAGAGGTATGGGATTAAAATATAATGAATCTTATACAAAGTGGGAGTTGTTACAGTTGCTCTTTGCCGATGACACAGTTCTTCTGGGAGATTCTGAAGAGAACTTGCAAAGGTTTGTGAATTTGATAGAGTGTGTTAAAGAAGAATTTCATAGTGAACGTAGAAAAGAGCAAGGTTATGAGGATAACAAAAAGGCTAGCCAATAAAAGAGTAGACATTAAACTGGAGAGAGGGAGTATGGAGGAAGTAAATGTATTCAGATGGAGTAGTCAATGGAGAGAAAAAAGGTAGTTGGTGTGTTCAGGCATCTGTGTAAAGAAAAAAAACATTTATATACGCAGGCAAAATGGGAAATGTACTAAAGTATAGAGGTATTAACACTTTTATTTGGTGTCAGTCATGAGTTTTAAACGTTGCAGCGAGGAAGAGGCCGGAGGCAATAGAAATGTAATGTAGATAAATGGTTCAGAGAACCGACAAGTTGATAAGTTAGACACATGTGCAACACTTGGGTATCTTTATTAAGGAAACGTTTCGCCACACAGTGGCTTCATCAGTCCATACAAAGGAGAATGGTGAAGAACAGGAGGAGAATGAGGTAATCAGTCCCTCATCCTGGAGTCGATGTAATCAGCCCATCAGTCTTGAAAAGAATACAGCATATGTGCGAAGAAGTGACTTATATACTGTAGAGAGGTGAGGTGAAGCAGTCGTAGGTGGTGTCACACTTGACAAATCAAAGTATGGAAGTAGGTCATAACTAAAGGTTAGGCAAGTGAAGAATTCCCTGTATTAAGATCCCAAGATATTGCTGTGTCAGACAGCAATGTCAGAATGATACCCAAGTGTTTCACATGTGTCTAATTCATCAACTTGTCGGTTCTCTGAACCATTTATCATATATATATATATATATATATATATATATATATATATATATATATATATATATATATATATATATATATATATATATATATGACTTCATACTCTATTTCTGCTTACAATGTTGCAGAAATAGAGTATGAAGTCCAGGCAAATTCGTTCAGGGAAACGACTCTCTCCAGAATGAGAGTCATTCCAGATTACTGCTTGGGCTTCCTATTCATTTCTGCAACACTGCAAGCTCCTGATATGTTGATTGCAACACGAGAGGCCTAGAGCTATCATTCAGCTCTTCCTGTGTTTACTTTGCCTCTTTTACCGCTCGTTCGCAATTATTGCTTAATGAAACATGAAATAAACAACACGGCATAGCAACACAGACACATAGCATAGCAACGAGGCATAGCAACACAGCCACATAGCATAGCAACGAGGCATAGCAACATAGCCACATAGCATAGCAACGAGGCATAGCAACACAGCCACATAACATAGCAACGAGGCCTAGCAACACAGCGACATAGCATAGCAACGAGGCATAGCAACACAGCCACATAGCATAGCAACGAGGCATAACAACACTGCACAGCAAACATAGCAATATGCCTTAGGAACGAGGCATAGCAATACGTGATAGCAACGTAGCAATATACTTTTGCAACGAGGCATAGCAACATGACATAGCAACAAGGCATAGCAACATGACATAGCAACATGGCATGTACACAGTTCCGCTTTTTTATTTTGCCTCTACTCCTTTCGTTGCATGACCCATTCGGATATAGCGCTTCCTTGGGAGTATAATGACGATTTCGACTCTTCTCCCCGGGGAGTGTGCAACATGGGAAGGGGCAGCGCTCCCCTCCAGTATATAACCACCAGGTTCTTACCAGCTATTAGGGTTATTGACTCGTGATTGACTTGGGGAAGAGGGGAGGGTAGGAGAGTGAGTGAAGGGAAGGGAGGAGATGAGTGAAGGGAGGGGAGGGAGAGTGAAGGGGAGGGATGAGAATGAGTGAAGGGAGGGGAGGAGGATGAGTGAAGGAAAGGGAAGAGGATAAGTGAAGGGAAGGGAGATGAGTGAGGGGAGGAGAGGAGGATGAGTGAAGGGTAGGGAGGAGGGTGAGGGAAGGGAGGGGAGGATAGAAGAAATGAGGAGAATTTAAAAAAACAGGGAAGAAGGATGAAAGAAGGGAGAAGGAGAATGGAAAAAAATAGAGAGAGGAGGGACAGAAAGCCAGAGAAAGGAAGGAAGCAAGAAGAGGAGAAGGAGAAAGAAGGGGAGAAAAAGGATAGAATGAAGGGAGAGAGAGAGAGAGAGAGAGAGAGAGAGAGAGAGAGAGAGAGAGAGAAGAGAGAGAGAGAGAGAGAGAGAGAGAGAGAGAGAGAGAGAGAGAGGAAGAATATACAGATGGAATGCATTTTCCCAACCAGTATTTTAATTTCTTTCTGTCTGTCTGTCTGTCTGTCTGTCTGTCTCTCTCTCTCTCCCCTCTCTCTCTCTCTCTCTCTCTCTCTCTCTCTCTCTCTCTCTCTCTCTCTCTCTCTCTCTTTCTTACACAGGGTTTGACAAGGTTAGGTTAATGATCTCTAACTCTCTTTCTCTCTCTCCCTCTTTCTCTATCTTCCATCATCCCTCCTGACTCCATCAACTTGATGTATGGAAATAAATAAATCGATTATTATAGATGGAAGTAATATTCTGATTGAACCTTACTAATCATACTCTCCCATCCCTACTCCCTCCCTCCATCCTTCTCCCTTCTCTCCCTCCCTCTCTCTTCTCTCCCTCCCTTTCCCTTCTTTCCCTCTCCCTTCTCTCCCTCTCTCCCTTCAATTAGCATCATGCTTTCGGGTACATCCTTCTGCCAGAGAGCACAAGAATGATTATCACTCATAAGAGTTCATTTACATGCAGTAACAATTATGTTGGAGATTGCTAGCTATTATTATTATTATTATTGTTATTATTGTTTTGCGTTATTATTATAATTATCATTGTTATTATTATTATTATTATTATTATTATTATTATTATTACTATATTATTATTATTATTATTATTATTATTATTATTATTATTGGTACTATGATGATTATTATTAATATTATTATTAATGCTGATTTTGTTGTTATTGCCTGATAGTTGTATGTTACTTCCCAGATGGTTGTATGTTAATTCCCAGATGGTTGTATGTTACTTCCCAGATGGTTGTATGTTACTTCCCAGATGGTTGTAGGTGGCGTGCTGTCCACTGTTGTGAAACTTTACCCAGAGTGAAACATGACTTGATGACACAGAGTTGGTGCTATCTGCGTCACAGTGTTATTGCCATCTGTGGAACAGTGTGGGTGCCATCTGTGGTACAGTATGGGGGCCATCTATGGCACAGTGTGGGTGCCATCTATGGCACAATTTTGCTACCATCTGTGTCACACTGCTAAATTAGTATCATATTTGTCTAGGATAATTATTATTATTATTATTATTATTATTATTATTATTATTATTATTATTATTATTGTTGCTGTTGTTATTGTCATTACCATTGTTATTGGCAATATTATTATTATTATTATTATTATTATTATTATTATTATTATTATTATTATGTTCTTATATTAAAGGGCTTGCTCCGAGGAAAGAGAGGGTAGCTCCAGTTCTTCGAATCAAGAGCTCTTAACTTTAATCAAGCACACTGACGAAAGTTCAGGTCGAGCCAGAAACGTTAAGAGGTATAACTGATGCAGGTTAATTAAGCTTTGCTAATTAATCACAGGTCTTTAAATAATTATTTAAAAAAAAAATGTCCAATAACTCTCAGTATATACCAAGAGTGCGAAATAATCTTTGGATTGATGTTATACTGTAGAATTGATGTTATGCTGCGTAGAATTGATGTTGTACTGAGTAATTGATGTTGCTCTGTAGAACTGATGTTGCAACCATGACTCAGGAAATCTTAATAACAAGACTGCAAACAAACCGCGGTGCCGTGTAGGTTCAAACCTCACCCGTTCCATGGGTTGTTTGCAATCGATGGAGTGTGGGAGTATGTACAAGTGACGTCCCGTTTACAACACTATGGCGGGGGCAGCCCTATCACAAGGGCACCTTGTGGTAGTTAGTAGTAGTAGTAGTAGTTGTTGTTGTAGTAGTAGTAGTATTAGTAGTAGTTGTTGTAGTAGTAGTAGTTGTTGTAGTAATAGTTGTA
>WNWK01020568.1:0-35593 GCA_009830355.1 Cherax destructor | reverse complement strand
GTGGTCTTCATCTACAGCGACCACAACCCTCTGGTATACCTGCAGCACATGAAAACAAAAATACCAGACTCATGCGTTGAGTATTAGGTTGCAACCCTACAATATAAAAATTATACACATTGCTGGAAAATTTAACACAATAGCTGATGTGTTGTCCAGAAGTCATTGTATTTAGTTAGGATGTGTTAGGGACTTTGGGTAGAACCAGCCCTTTTTTTCCCCTAGTGGTGGGTTTTTTTTTAGTGGGGGGGTGCCCTGCTACCGACCGCAGGCACCTTGGACCTATGTTAGCCCTACCGTTGGCTGTCTCACTCTTAAGTTTAAAGCTGGACTTATGTCTCGAGAAAAGTTTAGCCTTAACTAATGAGCGGGATGGTAGAGGGAAAGGCGGTCCCATTATTATAATGTGCCATGGTGGCACTCTACCCATTGAGGTGGAAGCTAGTCCTGAGCCCTCTTGGGGTGGGGTGTTGCATGCAAGAGTATGTAACCTTTATTCGGAGCATGTTAACACACCCACATAGGCTCCCTCAACCAGCGAACCATCGTTAAGGGTTTGGTGATGAGGCCCCATCATCAAATCAACGACTCGGTTCAGCCAATTAAATGCGAGTTTAACAATGACAAAAGTTGACGTGGTTACCACTCGCAGTTTGTCATTGGAATTCCTGCATAGAGCTGGTTGTGGAAAGTTGTCTGTCTTTTGGCTGCTGCTTAGCCTAGACAACTGTGGCGTGCACTAAACACTACCCTTTGTATATAGTGTACATAGGTGTAAATATCACTTTGTTATAGTTGGTGAAGGAAAAGACAAAAGTCTTATATAATCACAATTACTTGGTGAAGGAAAAGATAAAAGTTTGGAATTAATCTAGCTGATTTTTGAAGAAATACAATTTCAATACATCTTCTACTGTGTTTCTTTGCTCCAAGCTTCCTTTACACTCAGGTTAACAGGCCATTGAACCTGAGGTTGTAATAGCCATTCACATTAATCGTTAAACACTTGAATACGCCAAAGGGGGCTTTCCTCTGTGCTTCTGCGGGCGGGCCGTGGCACCCTTCCCTAAACCTTTATCTCTAACACTCCTCACTCCCTGATCCCATACCCTCACCTGTGCCCCCACCTTCCCCTTCCGTGCCATCTCTACATATGTTTTCTTACCTGTACGCTGGCCAGGTGTGAGGACATCATCATCTGACACCTCTCCTGCCCTCTTTCTTGATTCTCCCCTACCTCCATTACATCCGTGTCCCCATCCCTATGCACATCAACCTCCACTTCCTGCACCTGCAACCTGTCTTCCCCAGCTTCTGGCACGTTCACGTCCTGGTTAGCCTACCCTCCTCCACCTGTAAGTGTCCTTCAACTCCAGAGGAAATCACCTCCGGATCTTCCAGAAACGTTCGCAACATCTCTGCAATGGTTGCGATAGGTCCACCTGGAGGTCACCCACCTCCACCAAATCCCCAGACTCATTATCTTTTCCAGGCCCATCGATTGTTGGAGCTTTCAACTCCTCAGGGGACGTTACACAACTTTCCCCCACACCTTCCCCCACTTCTGCCCCACTGGCCTTTCCCAGTCCTTCCACAATCTCAGGTGTTGGCTCCTCCAAGGGGTTATGCATCACAGGTACCTGTGTAACCATTGGTCTTGGGGCCATGACGGTGGGACACCCCGCCGCCATGTGATCATATTCCCCACACATACGACATGTCCTACGCTGTCCCGCGTAGGTAACAAACACCTGTGTCCTAAAGGCCTCCAGCAGTACATAGGATGGTATAGGCCTTTTCAAAGTCATTTTCAATGTGAAGGAACCTTCTGGCAACCCAGCATATATTCCTTCAGTCCACCTTCCCATAGTCGTAGAATGCACCACACCATACCTTTCAAAGGCCTCACTGACATCCAATCCAATGGCCTCAAATGGGACATTACGGACCCTCACAAAGGTGTAATGTTTAGAGGCATCCCTGAGCCGGACTTCTATCCCAGTGTTGACAGTGAGGTGCTTCTCCTGGTACCTCTCCACAGTTTTTTCATATGCCTCCACGGTACCAAACTTCACGAAGATCCTCGTCGAACCATTTAATGCAATGCCATATAGGTCTTCATGACAAATACAAAAAGTGTCACGGATTATCGCCGGCAGCAACACAGAAGCGTTAGCTGGGTAAATGGCTCCCTTAAGAAGCTCCACACACACCGTGTTGCTCCTCCTCCGAACACTGGTCGCCATCTTGGAGAAAATCGGAAGTTGCGCAAAGCCTGGACCAGGAGCAACTGCGCAGCACAACCTCTCGGCCCGTGAGCGAAGAGGTCAATGATTGTCTATTAAACATATTCCTGAGGTATCCTGGTACTATCTGCTGTTTTCAACCCTTGTACTGCAGCTTGATTGTTTCCCACACACCCGTACCTCTATAATCTGTCAATTTCAAGTCCTAGACTAGTCATCAATGACCCCACCAATCGAGTTGGCCAATTGCAAATTCCTTGCAGTACCTGTCTAGCCAGCAATTTACAATAATTGCCCTAGACATTCATTCATTGCCCACTCCCCTTCTAGGCAAGATGCTACGTATGATTGGGATCCTTCCCTTAGACCTAATTACATCTATGGCTGACTTTTACTTATCCAGCAGATCTTGTCTCCTGCCCTTCCCGATATCATTTCCACCAACACTAAGATTAGCTGATGGGCTTGTTCCCATTACCTGACATAATATTATCCAACCTGTTGACTATGTCATCAACACCAGCTCTGAGAAGCACGATCTCTGTCTAACAATCTTATCTCTTACAGAAAGCACGGTCCATATATCTTACCTGTGAGTCACCCACAACCAGAATGTTCTTACCTTGATTAGCAGGGGAGTTAACCTCGCTAACCACTGAATTACACTCATCCTGGAGAACAGAGAATCGATTTCCTATCTTCAAATCTTCTCTATTAAGCTTCCTTATCTTGATACTTCTACGTTTAGTAGAGACCACATTCCACTTGAAGTGGTTGCCACTCTTCAACTCACTGTTGGTAACCTTTTCCTCCACACCGACTCCACCCTTCGCACACTCGCTCCCAAATCCATCTAGGCGAATTTTCAGCCTCCTATTTTCCTCTTGGAGAAGTATAACCTCCTTCAACACTTTAACCTGAGATTCCAAAACACTACAGCAAGCCATGGTGCTCTATAACGCTCCATACATGAGACTGGTTGAAAAGCTAGAGGACAGGCAGGAATAGCAAGGAAAGTACTGCAGTGAATAAGAGAATACCTGACAAGAAGGAAACAACGTGTGTTGATACGTGATGAGCGCATGTGTCACTCCTAGGGTCGGTGCTGTTTCTTGTATATGTGAATGACATTACGAAAGAGATAGATTCAGAGGTGTCCCTGTTTGCAGACTATGTGAAATTAATGAGAATACAAGCAGACGAGGATCAGTTAAGTCTACAAGGTCATCTCGTGAGGCTGCAAGCCTGGTCCGACAAATGGCTAGGAGTTTAACCCTACCAAATGCAAAGTCATGTAGCTTGAGAAAGGACAAAGAAGAACGCAGACGGAGTACAGCCTAGGGGGAGGTCAAATTCTGCAAACTCACTCAAGGAAAAGGTTCTTGGGGTGAGCATTATACCGAACACATTTCCTGAGGTGCATGGTGGCTAGCGCTCTTGCTTCACGCACGGAGGGCCCGGGTTCAATTCCCGGCGGGGCCGAAACATTTCGAAGTGTTTCGTTACACACACGCACATACATACAACAGGCCTAGTGTCTAATCGACATTTGCCTAGGACAAAATGGTAACTAACATCAACCAAATAACTGCTGCAGCATATGGGCGCCTGGTAAATCTAAGAATAACGTTTCAACATTTAAGTAAGAATTCATTCACGACACTATATACCGTGTACATGAGGTTCATATTGAAGTATGCAGCACCAGTATGGGCGCCATTAGTACACTAAGAGAAAACACTAAGTGTCTGGGGCCCAAGACTGTTCAACAGCCTCGCACCAGCCATAAGGGAAAATACCAATAGACCCCTGGTTATCTTCAAGAGGGATCTGGACAGATACCTAAAGTTAGTACCTGGCTGTGGTTCGTACGTTGCACTACGTGCGGCCAACAGTAACAGCCTCGTTGATCAGGCCCTGATCCACCGGGAGGCCTGGTCATGGACGGGGCCGCGGGGGCATTGATCCCAGGAATACCCTCCAGGTAGAACCCACACCTGGTCAAGCACGTCAAGAAATTGCAGAAAGTGCATAAGTTTGCATAAAGACTAGTCCCGGAGCTAAGGGGTGTGTCCTACAAGAGGTTAATGGAGCTCAACCTGACGACACTGGAGGACAGGATGGATAAGGATGACATGATAATAATGTATAAAATACCGAGAGGAATTGACAAGTTGGACACGCCCAGAATGTTTCAGAGATGGGACACAGAAACAGGTGGCCACACCTGGAAGTTAAATACTCAGATGAGCCATAGGGATGTTAGGAAGTATTTCTTCAGCCTTAAAGTTGTCAGTGGAAGTAGTGGAGGCAGGATCCTTATATAGCTTTAAGAAGAGTTACGATAAGGCTGTTAGAGCAGGGAGTATACCTAGTAGCGACCAGCAAAGTGGCGGGGCCAGGAACTATAATTTGACCCCTGCAACCACACATAGGTGAGTACACACACCCACACACTCACTAATCGATGTCTTCTGCTTCAACTTCCTCTTCAGCCTTGGAGGTAAATTAGATTTTGCCTCAGGTAACGCATTTAATCTTGAGGTCAATTTGATCTCGGACACAATCGAAACATGTTAATAGTTAATTATCACAGCATTAATTAACTCGTGTAAATTTACCTGCAGAAATAATTAGTTTAGTCCTTCTCTTAACGCCCGCATCCTCCCTACTCACTAGGCACCGAGATTCCTCTGGTTCGACTGACGACCCATTCAACTGCAGGGTTATATAAGACCGGGTAGAATTGGTCATTAAATTAGCATAGCCCGGCCCATCACGCCGACCCAGACATGATTATCCGGCATGAGTGAGGTCATGTAGGATCAATGTTGTGTGGGAGGAAGAGGTGAAGGGAAGGTAGTGGGAGACGAAAGGAGTAAGAGGAGGAAGGGAAGAGAAATATTAGAAGGGGAGGATATGCAGTTGGTGGGCGAAGGTGAGATCGAATTAAGACATTGTAACTCCATCAATAATACTGTATTGCTTTTGTGAAAATGTAAAATCACGTTTTTGAAGCCTGTGTGTTGCGGTCACTGCCCAGTACTAGAATCATATTCCTGTATCTCAACTCAGCCCTTGTACCTCAGAGAACGCAGAGAATAATAACACAATGTGCTGCAAAAAACATTAATTAATTTAAAATATCAGCCTTTAAAATTTCAAGCCAATCATAAGTATTCACAAGGTATCACATAAGAACATAAGAAATAAGGAACAATGCAGCAAGCCTACTGGCCCATACGAGGCAGGTCCAATTCTCAAACCGGCTTAAGCCAGTGCCTTAACCTAGTCAGGTCAGGTCACATTCACTTAAGGAAGGAGCAAGGCATCCGACCTAGTAGCACAAGCTAGTCAGGTTCAACTCACACCCACCCACATCCACTCATGTATTTATCTAACCTATTTTTAAAACTACACAACGTCTTAGCTTTTTTGACGGTACTCGGGAGTTTGTTCCACTCATCCACAACTCTATTACATAAGAACATAAGAAAGAAGGAACACTGCAGCAGGCCTACTGGCCCATGCGAGGCAGGTCCAAATCTCCCACCGGCTTAAGCCAATGCCCCGACCCATCCAGGTCAGGTTACATTCACTTAAGGAAGGAGCACGGCATCTGACCTAGTAGCACAAACTAGTCACGTCCAACTCACACCCACCCGCACCTACTCATATATTGATCTAGCCTATTTTTAAAACTACACAACGTTTTAGCCTCTATAACTGTACTCGGGAGTTTGTTCCACTCATCGACAACTCTATTACCAAACCAATGCTTTCCTATATCCTTCCTGAATCTGAATTTATCCAACTTAAAGCCATTGCTGCGAGTCCTGTCAATACTAGATATTTTTAGCACGCTATTTACATCACCTTTATTTATTCCTGTTTTCCATTTATACACCTCAATCATATCCCCCCTAATTCTACGCCTTTCTAGAGAGTGCAGATTCAGGGCCCTCAGTCTATCCTCATAGGGAAGATTTCTGATACATGGGATTAACTTAGTCATCCTCCTTTGTACGTTTTCCAGAGCATTTATATCCATTCTGTAATACGGTGACCAAAACTGTGCAGCATAATCTAGATGAGGCCTAACCAAGGATATATAGAGTTGAAGAACAACCTGAGGACTCCTATTATTTATGCTTCTTGATATGAAGCCAAGGATTCTGTTCGCTTTATTGCGAACACTTATGCACTGCTGTCTTGGTTTTAGATTACTGCTAACCAGAACTCCTAAATCCTTTTCGCAATCAGTAGTATTAAGATCTACATTATTTAGTTTATATGTGGCATGGTTATTGTCCTGTCCAATATTTAGAACTTTGCATTTATCTATATTAAACTGATCTGCCACTTCTCCGACCACTGCATCAGTCTATTCAAATCTTCCTGGAGTGCTCTAATGTCCTCATTTGAATGAATTGGACGGCCTATTTTGGTGTCATCGGCAAACTTGCTTATGTCGCTATTTATTCCCTCATCTATGTCGTTTATGTAGATTGTGAACAACAAGGGGCCCAATACTGACCCCTGTGGAACACCGCTTGTGACACTTCCCCACTCTGATTTCTCCCCATTTATGCAAACTCTCTGCTGCCTATTTGTCAACCATGCCTCTATCCAGGAAAAAAATTCTCCTCCTATTCCGTGTGCCTTAATTTTCCTCAATAGTCTCTGATGTGGGACTCTATCAAAAGCCTTACTGAAGTCCATATACACAATATCATATTCATTAACATGATCTACCTCCTCAAACACCTTAGTGAAAAAAGTTATTAAATTTGTAAGGCAGGAACGCCCTTTTGTAAAACCGTGCTGAGATTCGTTGATTAATTTATGCTTTTCAAGATGGCTGCGAATTGCCTCGGCAATTATTGATTCCATAAATTTTCCCACTATGGAGGTTAGGCTTATTGGTCTATAGTTCGAAGCTAGGGACCTGTCACCTGCTTTGAAAATAGGTATTACATTTGCCATTTTCCACTTATTTGGCACCATGCCAGTTTGCAGTGATATGTTGAAAAGATTAGCCAACGGTTTGCTAAGCTCCTCTTTACATTCCTTTAGAACACTTGCATACAGTTCATCAGGGCCTGGGGATTTGTTAGGTTTCAATTTATCTATTTGTCTAAGGACCATGTCACTTGTGACCCTAATCGTGCATAGTTTACTATCATCCAATGCTTTCCTATATCCTTCCTGAATCTGAATTTTTCCAGTTTAAAACCATTGCTGCGAGTCCTGTCAATACTAGATATTTTTAGCACGCTATTTACATCCCCTTTATTAATTCCTGTTTTCCATTTATACACCTCAATCATATCCCCCCTAATTCTACGCCTTTCTAGAGAGTGCAGACTCAGGGCCCTCAGTCTATCCTCATAGGGAAGATTTCTGATACGTGGGATCAACTTTGTCATCCTCCTTTGTACGTTTTCCAGTGCATTTATATCCATTCTGTAATACGGTGACCAGAACTGTGCAGCATAATCTAGATGAGGCCTCACCAAGGATATATAGAGTTGAAGAACAACCTGAGGACTTCTATTATTTATACTTCTTGATATGAAGCCAAGGATTCTGTTAGGTTTATTGCGAACACTTATGCACTGTTGTCTTGGTTTCAGATTACTGCTAACCAGAACTCTAAATCCTTTTCGCAATCCGTAATATTAAGATCTACATTATTTAGTTTATATGTGGCATGATTATTTTCCTGTCCAACATTTAGAACTTTGCATTTGTCTATATTAAACTGCATCCGCCACTTCTCCGACCACTGCATCAGTCTATTCAAATCATCCTGGAGTGCTCTAATGTCCTCATTTGAATGAATTGGATGGCCTATCATCAGCAAATTTGCCTATGTCGCTATTTATTCCCTCATTAATGTCGTTTATGTAAATTGTGAGCCACAGGGAGCCCAACACTGACCCCTGTGGAACACCGCTTGTGACGTGCCCCCATTCTGATTTCTCCCCATTTATGCAAACTCTCTGCTGTCTATTTGTCAACCAGGCCTCTACCCAGGAAAAAAATTCTCCTATTCCGTGTGTCTAAAGTTTCCTCAGTAGCCTCTGATGTGGAACTCTATCGAAAGCCCTACTGAAGTCCATATACACAATATCATATTCATTACCATGATCTATCTTCTCAGATACCTTAGTGAGAAAAAGTTAGTAAATTTGTAAGACAGGAACCCCCGTTTGTAAAACCGTGCTTCAGTTATTCATTTAAAATTATAATTTGTCACCTAAGCAACCCAAAACCATTCGAAGTTTCCACTAAGATAAACAAGTTTTCATATTTTAAAGAAATAAAGCCAGTCAGAGGTGGCATTGTCTAGCTCTTACACACAGATCAATATCCCGAAATAAATCAGCACTTTAGCTTGCAAAGCCGCCCTCAGGTTACGATCTCAACGTATCGGTGTTTTGAAGCAGACCAGATGATACATTCACAAATTATCACATGAAAACAAGTATTCTAGTTTTTAATTTTCTTCAGTAAAATTTACAATTGACAACTGCACATCCCAGTATTAACACAGAAAACCGGAAGAGACATTCACCAGTAATTGTACGAAAATAGATTTGTTTAATTAAATTGGCAAAATAAAGTTTACACAAAAAAATCAGAGCAAAGCTTCCTTTGAGAAAAACACTACTGTTGAAAGTTTGAAGCCAACCAGAAGAAGCATTATCCAGTTATCACATGGAACCCAACAATGTCAGAAAAAGACACTGGGACCGGTGTGGTTGGCATCCTGCTTGCCTCTCTCAAACAGAGACTGGCTGGTACCTCCACACTACCATACTCTGAAAACTTACCCTACTTCTCCTGTTGTTGCCTTTGCAACATTGCACAGCTCCTGATTATGCACTGAGAAGTGTGTGTGTGTGTGTGTGTATTTAATAAGCATAATATTAATTTCATTTGGTGTTACTTTCTAAAATCTACAAATGCATAATTTATTGAGAATAAATGTAACCTACTTTTTCTTTTCCATTTTTCCACTGCATATAATTGACAAACATTCTAACAAGTCCAACTTATTTGTTTTATATATTCCTTAACTGACTGTTACCACTTATATGGTTTTAGTTAATTTAATATAAATTTCAACGTTTTGTTGCCCAGTAAAATGTCCTTAAGAGATGCACTGCAGAATGACAACACATCTGTATACTGTCGTCCTGACCCGAACACAAGTCAGTTATTCTTCCTTGTCCTAAATTACTGGCTGGACTCTAATCCGACGGCCAATTCCATTTTATTACCTTTTATCTTTCTGACCGTCATCCTTGTGTGATCTCTAGAAATATTAGATTATTTTCATTTACATTCCCGAGGATTTAATAGTCAAGAATTTAAGGACAAGGCTAAAAGTTTTCAAACGATCGTATAAGGTTATATAACAAAGTACTATGTAGTTTGACACGCATACCCAATAAATAAATGCAACACATTATCTGTTGGCCGTAAATAAACAAGCAGTCAGCCAGCAGATTAACAGTCTTTTTCAGCCAGGTAATAAATTAGGTAAGAAATTAAATGTCAGCTGAGTGATCTACACGAGGAAACAACCCATTTGTCAGCAGACCGTGACGTCTAAGCCAGCACAAGCAAATACACATACAAGTGTCGGGGTTGGTAGTAAGTGGAGGCTTCGCCCTGCCTTAGGCATCAGTGCTAAATAAACCCTATTATTATATAAATAGTTTAGAAAATCGACAAGTTGATGAATGAGCCACCTGTGCAGCATTGACAAAACATTTCCACAATTAGGGTACCTAAGTGTACAAGTGTCCTATTCATCATTAGTCCTATTATTTTTGGAGACACTTCTTTCAACCCATTACTTGCCTCTCGCCATATTGATCAGCACTCGGGAAAAAAAAAATGCTTTATATTGATTAAAATGCAAAACACCAGCAAATATTTTTCTCGCTAGGTTAGGTTAGGTAAGGTTTGTCAGGAAACAGGACCCGCAGCTGGAGCTTTTGTTCATCTGACCGAAGTCTTCCGCTGGTTTACCGGTCCAGATTTTTTCTACATAGTAGTACTGATGCAGCCGAAGTCGTAATAACACGATTGCAAACAAACCACGGTACGATTTCCCTAGACAAGGCTTTTACCCCCTAGGCACCAATATATTTCCCTAGACAAGGCTTTTACCCCCTAGGCACCAATATATTTCCCTAGACAAGGCTTTTACCCCCTAGGCACCAATATATTTCCCTAGACAAGGCTTTTACCCCCTAGGCACCAATATATTTCCCTAGACAAGGCGTTACCCCTAGGCTTATTTCCTGACAATTAGACAATATTTTCCCTAGACAAGCTTTTGCCCCTAGGCACCAATATATTTCCCTAGACAAGGCTTTTACCCCCTAGGCACCAATATATTTCCCTAGACAAGGCTTTTACCCCCTAGGCACCAATATATTTCCCTAGACAAGGCTTTTACCCCCTAGGCACCAATATATTTCCCTAGACAAGGCTTTTACCCCCTAGGCACCAATATATTTCCCTAGACAAGGCTTTTACCCCTAGGCACCAATATATTTCCCTAGACAAGGCTTTTACCCCTAGGCACCAATATATTTCCCTAGACAAGGCTTTACCCCTAGGCACCAATATATTTCCCTAGACAAGGCTTTTACCCCCTAGGCACCAATATATTTCCCTAGACAAGGCTTTTACCCCCTAGGCACCAATATATTTCCCTAGACAAGGCTTTTACCCCCTAGGCACCAATATATTTCTCTAGACAAGGATTTACCCCCTAGGCACCAATATATTTCCCTTGACAAGACTTTTTCCCCCTATGGCACCAATATATCTCCCTTGACAAGGCTTTTACCCCTTAGGCACCAATATATTTTCCTAACACTCCCCCACCCACTATTCAATCTCAACTTACGACATAATTTTCTCATTATTACCCCCTCAACATAACGTTTCTTCTTCCCCTCAACATAACTCTTGTCTCTCAATTCAAGCTGTGAGATTTCATCACTTGAAATGAAAACAAGAGCTACTCTCTCTTATTATTATTTGGCTGTAACATAGAGAAGGGTAGCAGCATACTGCTAATATATTATTTTTTCCATAAAAATAAAACCTATTTCAAAGTCCATACTCCACTGTACACCACTTCCTCTCTCATCTTCACAACACTTCATACATACACTGACCTCTCACAGCTTGTACTAACATTCAACAACCACGGGTAAAAACCAATAACCTGCATCTCCTCACCCTCTTTCCTCATTTCAATTACCTCTCACCCTTTAAATGTGTGTCTACTCACCTAATTGTGGTTGCAGGGGTCGAGTTATAGCTCCTCTCCCCGCTTCACTGGTCGCTACTAGGTCCACTTTCTCCCTGCTCCATGAGCTTTATCATACCTCTTCTGTGTACTCACCTAATTGTGGTTGCAGGGGTCGATTCATAGCTCCTGGCCCCGCCTCTTCACTGGCCGCTACTGGGTCACTCTCCCTGCGCCATGAGCTTTATCATACCTCTTCTTAAAGCTATGAATGGAACCTGCCTCCACTACATCGCTTCCCAAACTATTCCACTTCCCGACCACTCTGTGACTGAAGAAATACTTCCTAACATCCCTGTGATTCATCTGAGTCTTCAACTTCCAACTGTGTCCCGTTGTTGCTGTGTCCCATCTCTGGAACATTCTGTCTCTGTCCACCTTGTCAATTCCTCTCAATATTTTATATGTCGTTATCATGTCCCACCTCTCTCCTGTCCTCCAGTGTCGTCAGGTCGATTTCCCTTAACCTCTCCTCGTAGGACATACCCCTTAGCTCCGGGACTAGTCTTGTTGCAAACCTTTGCACTTTCTCTAGTTTCTTTACGTGCTTGGCTAGGTGTGGGTTCCAAACTGGTGCTGCATACTCCAATATGGGCCTAACGTACACAGTGTACAGGGTCCTGAACGATTCCTTATTAAGATGTCGAAATGCTGTTCTTAGGTTTGCCAGGCGCCCGTATGCTGCAGCAGTTATTTGGTTGATGTGCGCCTCAGGAGATGTGCCTGGTGTTATACTCACCCCCAGATCTTTTTCCTTGGGTGAGGCTTGTAGTCTCTGGCCCCCTGGACTGTACTCCGTCTACGGTCTTCTTTGCCCTTCCCTACTCTTCATGACTTTGCACTTGGTGGGGTTGAACTCCAGGAGCTAATTGCTGGACCAGGCTTGCAGTCTGTCCAGATCCTTTTGTAGTTCTGCCTGGTCCTCTTCCGATTGAATTCTCCTCATCAACTTCACATCATCTGCAAATAGGGACACTTCGGAGTCTATTCCTTCCGTTGATGATTAAGACACATGTGCAGCAGTTAGGTATCTTTAGTGATGAAACGTTTCGCCTACACAGTAGACTTTTTCAATCAAATACAAAGGCAGCAGGTGTCTACCTAACTGCAGTAGTAGTAGTGAAGTAAAGATTATATAATCAGTCCATCAACCTGGAGAAATAGTATTTGAAGTGGTCAGTCCTTCAGCTGTTCACAAATACCAGAAACAGCACCGGTCCTAGGACTGACCCCAGTGGAACCCCACTCGTCACAGGCGCCCACTCTGACACCTCGCCACTTACCATGACTCGCTGCTGTCTTCCTGACAGGTATTCCCTGATCCATTTGAGTGCCTTCCCTGTTATCCCTGCCTGGTCCTCCAGCTTTTGCAGTAATCTCTTTTGTGGAACTGTGTCAAACGCCTTCTTACAGTCCAAGAAAATGCAATCTACCCACCCCTCTCTCTCTTGTCTTACTGCTGTCACCCTGTCATAGAACTCTAGGTTTGTGACACAGGATTTCCCGTCCCTGAAACCGTGTTGGCCGTCGTTGATAAGCTCATTCCTTTCTAGGTGTTCCACCACACTTCTGATAATTTTATCTATGACTTTGCATACTGCACATGTCAGTAACACTGGTCTGTAGTTTAGTGCTTCATGTCTGTCTCCTTTTTTAAAAATTGGGACTACATTCGCTGTCTTCCATACCTCAGATAGTCTCCCTGTTTCGATAGATGTGTTGAATATTGTTGTTAGAGGTACACATAGCGCCTCTGCTCCCTCTCTCAGGACCCATGGAGAGATGTTGTCCAGCCCCATCGCCTTTGAGGTATCTAGCTCACTCAGCAGCCTCTTCACTTCTTCCTCGGTTGCATGTATTCTGTCCAACACTTTGTGGTGTACCCCACCTCTCTGTCTTTCTGGAGTCCCTTCTGTCTCCTCTGTGAACACTTCTTTGAATCTCATGTTGAGTTCCTCACATACTTCGCGGTTGTTTCTTGTGATCTCTCCTCCTTCCTTCCTTAGCCTGATCACCTGGTCCTTGACTGTTGTTTTCCTCGTGATGTGGCTGTACAACAGCTTTGGGTCAGATTTGGCTTTCTCTGCTATGTCATTTTCATATTGTCGTTGGGCCTCCCTTCTTACCTGTGCATATTCATTTCTGGCTCTACGACTGCTCGCCTTATTCTCCTGGGTCCTTTGCCTTCTATACTTCTTCCATTCCCTAGCACACTTGGTTTTGGCCTCCCTGCACCTTTGGGTGAACCACAGGCTCATCCTGGCTTTTTCATTATTCCAGTTACCCTTTGGTACAAACCTCTCCTCAGCTTCCTTGCATATTGTTGTCACATATTCCATCATCTCGTTTACTGACTTCCCTGCTAGTTCTGTCCCACAGAACCCCGTTCAGGAAGTTCTTCATTCCCACGTAGTCCCCTTGTAGTTTGGCTTCATTCGTCCAGCCCTTCCTGCTTCCCCTTGACGCTTGATGACCGATAGGCATCGGTGAGATGGGAAGGAAGAAGGATGGAAAACGGGAAAAGGATGGGATGGTGTAGGAGGGAAGGGTAGGAAAGATCAGTGGCCCAACCACTGTGGAACAAGTGGTACTGACGTACTGCAGGCGTTGATGGGTGGTTAGGGACGACGAGATATGGCACCTATGAGGGTGCGATGATGGCGGCGGCAGGCGGCAGGGAAGGTCAAGGCTGCAGGAACGATCTTCATTTCGTGTTGGTGAGATTACTGTACTGTCCGATTGGTAGGATAGCCATTTTCAAGAGACCTAAACTGCTTTCTCGTGAGGAAATTCACTTCATAAAGGAGATTGTGTTGGTGGAGCCCAGTAAGTATTGCAGAGTGAGTGAGGTTGTAGCCAGGGTCAATGATATACTTGACAGTTCCATCCTGGATACGCTGGATAATTTCCTTGGCAGTCATTGTGTCGGAGTATTGGTTGGTGGTGTAGAACCGAACACCCGCGTATTGCCACAAGTAGTCTGGAACAATTGTAGAAGGTGTAGGAGCGGCAGTGGATGGAATTTGTGCAGTTGTAGTAGATGTGTTAGGAGCAGCAGTGGATGGGTTGGATGCTTGGGCCAAGGTAGAACGAGTTACAGGACCTGGTAGTGCTGAAGTCGGTGATTGGTTCGTGGTGGGGAGTGGCTGTGTCTCCACTGGCAGGGAGGCAGCTGATTGGTTCTTGGTAGAGGTGTGAGGTGGTGGTGAGCTCTCATTGGTTGTTGTTGGCGTGACGTCATTAGTAGATGGTGGTGGAGGTGGAGGAGCAGCTTGGGAGTGGTTTGCAGGTGGAGAAACAATGACAGGATGCTGGTTGGTGTTGAGTATCAGAGAAGGTGGTGGAGAAGCTGGGAATTTGAACTCTGGCATGTTGTTTAACTTGAAGAGTTCATTAATGAAAGTGTTGAAAGTCCCAGGAACAGCAACGTTATGCATGTGTGCATAAACCATACAATAGTAGATGGTGGTTGGGTCACTGGCAGGTGCAATGTTGGTAGTAGTAGGTTGCGTAGAAGCTTGGAGAATTTTTGTTGTGGTAGCTTGTAGTTTCGTAATAGCAGCATAGGTGGGTGATTTTGAAGATGACGTTTTCTGTGCTGCTTCTTGGGTCTTCTTCATAATGTCTTTACGAGTGGGACATTTAGCAGCAAAGGTGTGGTGATCGTTGCTTTTACACTTGAGACAAGATTGTGTTGGTGGAGCAGCGGCGGTGCATGATCTAAAATCATGTCCTTCACTACTACATGTTGTGCAAAACTTCTTTTCCTTCACAGGACAGTCTCTGGTGTTGTGTGTATACGAGTAACAGGTCCAACAGTGAGAAATGTAGTGGAATCTCTCATCTTCGATGCAGGTGGGGCTGACGAAGTAATAATATACAGCAAGACCGTCGGTTAATGCAGTGGCAGCCATGTTGACGTCGGTGAACGTGACCTTGAGCATGGATGAAGCTGTGGGTATTTTCGTGATGCTCTTCACTGTGGCCCATGAGTTTTGATCTTCAATGGATGTCTTGAGTTCGTCGATAGGTTGAACTGTAAGAAGCTTATCAAGTTTCTTAAGGAAGACTGTCCTCCTTGCCCTGAGAGCTGGAGATGACATGACAGTAAATCCTCTACCAGTGAGAGTGGTGGTGGCTGTTGTAGTGAGTAGCTTCTCTGCATCTTCATCATCGTTGCACACGACAATAAATGCTTCTTTCAGGGTCAATATGGTGTTGAACTTCATCTGTAGCACGCTCCTAACAGCAACTGCTAGAGCAAGTTTTGATGAATCATTCATAGTGCCACTGTTGGGTTTGATCTTGACACGATTTGCATAACTCATCGTGATGAAGGTATAAATTCCCCTCCCCAACGGGGATCGTAGGGAGACTGAAAACCGAAAGTCAGAGCTGTTGTGACCACACTGGGCAGAGTCAACAAGCAGAATCCGTATGAATGTGTCATTTATCATATATCAATGTGTCCCTGCTTCCCCCTCTTCTTGTAACTCTACTGTGTATTCGAAGCTTAAAACCACATGATCACTGGCCCCAAGGGGTCCTTCATATGTGATGTCCTCAATATCTGCACTACTCAAGGTGAATATTAGGTCCAGTCTTGCTGGTTCTTCCTCTCCTCTCTCTCTCTCTCTGGTAGTGTCCCTTACGTGTTGGTACATAGTTTTCCAGTACCACCTCCATCATCTTAGCCCTCAACGTTTCTTGGCCCCCATGTGGCTCCAAGTTCTCCCAATCGATTTCCTTGTGGTTGAAGTCACCCATGATCAGTAGCTTCGCCCTGCTCGCATGAGCCCTTCTGGCCACTTCAGACAGTGTGCCAACCATCGCTTTATTACTCTCATCATACTCTTGCCTTAGCCTCCTGCTGTTCTGTGGTGGGTTATATATCATTGCAATTACGACCTTTGGACCTCCAGACTGAAGCGTTCCTACTATGTAATCTCTTACTTCTCCTCTGTCTCCTCTCTCCAGCTCATCAAAATCCCACTGGTTTTTGATCAGCAGTGTCACTCCTCCACCCGTCTGTTCCCTCTGTCTTTTTTTAGGATCTGATATCCCATTGGAAAGATGGCATCTGTTATCATACATGTGACCTTGGTTTCTGTGAGAGCTATGATGTCCGGTGATGCCTCTTTGACTCTTTCGTGCCACTCCTCCCAGTTATTTGTTATTCCATCAGCGTTGGTGTACCATACCTTCAGTTTCCTCTCCAACACTGTATTTTGGGGGGTCTGTGGGGGTGGGGGACCTGGCAGTGTACTGCGGGATTCTATAGCAGAGTGTTGGGTGGGGGATTGTGGTTTGTGTTAGGACAGCGTGAGTGGTTGTGGGGTTCTGGGAATGGTTCTGTGTGTGCTTGCTCGTGTTGCTCTGCCCTGATCTGGTTGTCCTCTGCTGATTCTGTCCTTGTCTCTCCTCCTAGTTTCTTTTGCTTTTGTGTCCTCTCCCTCAGCTGCTGTCGTTCTGTTTTTGTTCTGTCTCGGTCTAGGAACACCCTCTCTTGTATTTTGCTGATTTCTTCAACCGTGGTTTCTCTTGGAGGATCCTCTTTCGCACTGTTTCTGTCCTGAGAATCAGCTTGATTGGTCGTTTTCTTCCCTTCACGTACCCCCCTATTCTCTGAAAATTTACAGTCTCGGACATGTCCTCTTCACCTGTTTCTGTGATGATGTTCTCAATCTCCTTTCTGCCTGTCGTCTTTCATTGTGTGTCCTTCCCTCGCTCTCCTAGAGCCCATGAATAAACACTTACTTCGCCCTCTCCTCCTCCCTTTGCCTTTCCCTCTGTGACTCTGGTTCCTGTCTGTACATGGCCATTTTCTCCCTTATTTTTTCCTGTAGCTCTTGGTGGCATGGTCGTGCCTCTGCATTTGACCTATCCCCCTCTCCACCTGCACCCAGCTGCTCTCTTCCTTCACTCCTTGTGTGTGTGTGTGCGCGTGTGCGTGTGTGTGCACGCGGAATGGAATGAGCCATTTTTACTATATATGTATGGATAAATAAAATACATACAAACCAGTTAATCCAGCCAAACCCATTACTAGTTCCATAGGTTCAGTTTCCTATAAACTTTCCAAATGGCTAGTATATATGTTGAGCTCAATTGTTGGCAAAATTTATAACTTTAATGTTAAAAATAATATTGATTTAGTTGATAAATTAAACATCATTACTGATATAAATGATTAAATATGGTTTGTTTTGATGTCACTTCGTTGTTTACAAAAGTTCCAATTGATGAACTCCGTAATTACGATTTACCACTGCCAGTACCTACAATCATTGAGCTTACTAAACTTTGTATTGTTAATGCAAAGCTTGTGTTTAATGACGAGTTTTACACTCAGAAGTTAGGTATGGCAATGGGAAATCATCTCTCACCTGTCCTTAGCAATTTGTACATGGAATATTTTGAAACAAAACTGCTTAACAAAATTGATGATGTTTTGTGTCTAATACCTAAGAATACAGATACAAACCATTTCCTTGTTGAATTTAATAGTCTAACTCATTCCATAACTTTTACCAAATGTCTTAATTATTAAGGGGAACGATGATTTTAAATTAAAAATATACAGAAAACCAACAAATAGCTGTTTTTATGTGCACTATTATTCTTCACATCATAGTTAAACTTTTTGTGTTTTCATCCATGTTTTTGGATGAATACAAATTAGATTAATTTAAAATTAATAAATTATGAGAAGAATTTCAGCTATGTTTGACAAATCCCTGACCATCCCACCCGCATCATAATGGGACGAGTGTAATGTCGGATCTGACCATGAGGTGATATATCAGCCTTATATACCCTTCTGATGTTCTATTATTTTTTACAAGTCCTCGATAATGTGAGAAATCATGGGATTTCACTATTTTTTTTGCAGTGGTTGGTAGACAGCAACCGCCCAGGGAGGTACTACCGTCCTGCCAAGTGAGTGTAAAACGGAAGACTGTAATTGTTTTACATGATGGTAGGATTGCTGGTGTTTTTTTTCTGTCTCATAAACAATCAAGATTTCAGGTACGTCTTGCTACTTTTGCTCACACTTAAGTCACACTACGCATGCATGTACAAGCATATATATCCACACCCCCTCTGGGTTTTCTTCTATTTTCTTACTAGTTCTTGTTTATTTCATCTTATCTCCGTGCGGGAAGTGGAGCAGAATTCTTCCTCTGTAAGCCATGCGTGTCGTAAGAGGCGACTAACATCCCGGGAGCAAGGAGCTAGTAACCCCTTCTCATGTATACGTTACTAAATTTAAAGAGAGAAACTTTCGTTTTTCTTTTTTGGCCACCCTGCCTCGGTGGGATACAGCCGGTTTGTTGAAAGACTATATATATATATATATATATATATATATATATATATATATATATATATATATATATATATATATCCTACAAACATCTTGAGCCTAGCGAACTAGGCTTGTTTCAAGTTGCGAGGACATAGCCTCCACAAGCAGTATATATAGTATTGTAACAACGAACAAGTGGTATTTAATCAATAGCAACACTGCAACTACCCAGAGGATCGAACCCAGGTTCGATCCCTGACAGTTGGACACTCAGTTATATAATAGTAAAGGTCATGTGCCTTCCCTTTTTCCGCGGAGCTTACATGCAAAATAAGCAGGGATGGAAGGCTCACTTATGACTGCCGGCATCTGCCACAGATGCACAGGTGACGATATCTCAACCTGATTATGACAATCACTGTATCTGTTGCACAGTCTAGTGGACGTTTTATGTATCCCATACGTATAGCTTTCTGATTAAAGCAAATGAACAGGCAGAAGGTACTGAATTACATCACCTTCTGCCTGAATCACTAATTACTGAAGCAGTTTACCTGGGTGTTCAGAAACTAGCAATGGGTCACCTGTCTTCGCACCCACTGTTAGGATGTGGAGTTGTGTTAATGAGTAGGTTATTTTGGTGTCCTGGATTTTAAGTAGGGATGGAAGAGATCAGAGGATCATTTTCTATCAAGGTGGTGTTACCCTTATCAGAATCCATCACTTTCTTTCTCGATGTACCAATGTACCACAGTCCCAACACCAGCCCCCACCCTCGTCTCACTTCCAACAAAAAAAAACATCCCCCACACTACACACCTCTATAAACAAGCTGCTCACCCATAACCCATTTTCCACTACCCTTCTACACTCATGCCTCCCTCTGCTCCATCAAATGATGCTTACCCCTCAAACCCAGGCAGAGCTTAAAAAATCCATCATCAAAAAAAAAAAAATCTTCTTTTCTCCATACCCCACATAAACCGTACTTTACCCATTAAAAACTACCCCCGGCATGCCACAACCCCGCGACATCACAAATTCCAAAAAAAACACAACGGTTCATCCCCCCACAACACTATAACTCCCCATGACACTACAACCACCTTGACAAAACAACCTCTCTTCGACGCCCCAACCACCACGACGCTAGACACTCCCTGCAATACCACAACCCCTCTATCCTCCCTGCAATACCACAACCCCTCTATCCTCCCTGCAATACCACAACCCCTCTATCCTCCCTGCAATATCACAACCCCTCTATCCTCCCTGCAATACCACAACCCCTCTATCGTCTCTGCAATACCACAACCCCTCTATCCTCCCTGCAATACCACAACCCCTCTATCCTCCCTGCAATACCACAACCCCTCTATCCTCCCTGCAATACCACAACCCCTCTATCCTCCCTGCAATACCACAACCCCTCTATCCTCCCTGCAATACCACAACCCCTCTATCCTCCCTGCAATACCACAACCCCTCTATCCTCCCTGCAATACCACGCTATACTGAAAATCTTGCTCTTTTTTGCATTTCCATAGAACCAGCGCCATTCCAACCCCTCCAAAAAAATATATGAAAACATATGCTCTGAAAAACAAGATCAGTGGTATTAACGAACCACATCATCCGTAATAACCGAGTCAGTAATTATTGTCTGCTGGCTACCAGATAAGAAGGAGAGAAAGAAAAATTGAAAGCGGAGGAGAAGCGCCTCTTGGTTATTATGCACTAGAACTTCGAGACCTGGAAGCACCAATGATTCACATATTATTAAACAGTAATCTTATGAAGTGGAAAAATTATGGTAATAAGCTACATCCCATAGAAAACAAGAGATCAGGGGATGAGTAAGAAGATTGCTATAAAGCGACCAAAAGTATCACGAAGAGCCTTAGCAGTGAATAGAGAACCAAACTTCTAATCCAGGAAGACTCCATCCATAGCGAGGAGACAAGGAACCTTCATGGAGATGAGGTGTGAGATACTGTATCAAAGAACTTCAGTCTCCATTCAACACTGCTGAGGGTGTCTGATGATAGACGTGTTCAAAGTTTTAGGCATTTTTTTTTTTTTACTTTTAAATATTAGACTTCGTTCAAAACAATTAGCCATATAGTGTTCAAGTATCTTCTACGTGGACTTTCAATGTTCTAGTGAACCCTCCTTGTTCAATAAGAAATTAAAGAGTAAAATGAAGGCTTACTACTGCTAAACACTGCCGTATTTGCCAGTGCAAAGGCTGTGTATAATTTTCTACATAATGTCTTCTTATCTTGCACCTGTTCATAGTAAAAATAAGTTTCATCGTTGTTCATCATCTCAGCAGCGACTTCGCTTTCACTTCGCATACACAGGTTCTCCTCGAACTGTTGTCCTCTACAAAGATGAATGAGTATGAATACGTATTTCATTTTCTTGACTTAACGAAAAACGGGAAGAATTTTGTTAACACTGACTGTCCTATTATTATTATTATTATTATTATTATTATTATTAATATAACTTCTCAGCATTACATAGTGATTGAGACAATAGCTAGTCGCCAACAGTTGGTAAGAGAGACATCCATCACTGCAATTAATGCCCTTCATATAACAAACAAGATAAACTGAGAAACCTGAAATTGTCAGTTTTTAAACAAAACAATGGAATGTTTACTTTGTCAACTCCCAAAATGCATATTGCTTTAAAACAGTAATGTGAACTTTGCCCAGTTGGCCTCCTGCAGTGTGCCTTCCACGCTCGAGTGGTTTTAATTACACCTAAGCACGTGACACCAGAACAAGTGACGCCGCTATCATTATATAAAGTGTATGCAATACTGACAAGCAGATGAGTGCGATACATATCCACCAGTTTGGACTGACTACCTCGAACTTACTTCTTCCTCAATAATGAGGGACTCTTCACCTAATATCTACCTCTCACCTATTACTGGTGTCTCTAATATTTAAATCACCTATGTTTGTCGACTGGAGAAGCCTGCTGAGCAAGCCGAACGTCTCGGCAATAAAGATATCAAACTCTTGCATATATGTCTTACTTATCTAAGTGATTTTACTCCCTGTGTACTATTTAAGCCATTGTACAAATAAAGGCTTACACTGTAGAGTTACTAAATATTGTACATCCCATTTACAAATATGGTAGTTGATTAGAATTTTATCGTTTTGCAACTGATACTAGGTTCCTAATTTATGTTAGTTAATTTTAACTACCCTAGAAGAGTTCCTTCTCCTGAAAACCGCCAGACGAAGTCTTCAGTATTGTAGTACTAATCAATCTTGAGAGTTCCAGCCCTTAAAAACCAACAAGTGATGAGTGGAGTACGGTACTGATGACAGATATTTACAGTTGTACTATCTTCTAGGAAAGGAAAGTTCTGGGAAATCTCGAAAACCATCTAATTTTTAAGGTATCGTTTTCTGATGCCTTAAAAATTAGATTATATGAATAATAAAAACTAAAAATCTTATAATTGTAAGAACACGATAATTAATAGTAGGAATTGTTTTAACACAAAATTAAGAACAGGAAAAGAAATTTATCAAACAAAGAATACCTGTCATTGTTTCACAAAAGCTGCAAAGGTCTAAAAGAAAAAGAAAAAAACGGAAGTTGATGTAAAGTTTCTTTTTTTTTTAATTATTATATTGATGAAGTTTAGATAAATAAGTTAGTTACATAATGTTCAGTTCAGTACAGACTCTCAGGTAAGGAACCACTAGGGGCGAGGGGGAAGTGGGGACAGACGAAGAATAGCCGGTGAGAGGAAGAACTGAAGGAGAAGAGAAAGAGTCAGGACTAAACCCAACAGTCTAACTACTTCAGTATATTTGTTACATAATGGGAGGGAAACACTCATTAATAAGGTGAATTTATACTGGTTTATGTAGTTTATGTTCATGTTTATGTAAATATTTTCCATAAACGTGTAAATTACCAGGTTTTACGGTCTAACTCAAACTGTAAATTTATCAAACCAAGCTGTTTTTTAGTTTGTCATAATTTTCGACTTCAAACTTTAATATAAATACTAATATATTCTCTCTCTTTTTCAGGAATATAGATGCTGAAAATAACATTAGGTAAGTGGAGTTTTACATGTAAAATCTGCACGTAAGTTAATTTGATAGCGACTTTCGATGTTTTAGGTGAAGTATAGTTAAGTTTTAATTTGAGATTAGAAATTGTTGTGCCCAGTGAACCTGCAGCCTGTGTAACCAGTACCGCCTTGTGATGGGAAATCACTCGACGTAGTTCACCTTATCCATCGATAGGAGGTAAATCTTCGCTTGGATATCATATTTTAGTACTTATCACGCACGTCTTGACGATACAAAGACCCTTTAAGCACTGATTTAGATTTCACTACCGAACTGCTAGTTTATTTTACATCTCATATCCTCCCTGTGGACAGAAGCACAAGAACATATTAATACACAAAAAGGCCTAGGAAATAGGCCTTTTGTGTATTAATATGTGTAAAGAGGAATACATCTGGATTAAACATTTACAGTTTAAGGTTTATCTGTTACTATCATATTTAGTATATCTATGTAAAATATCTGCTATTTTTCGTTATTAAAATACTTCGTCTTATCATGTAAGTTATTATACTGTAATACATGGTCATAGGGACAAACCGGCTTAAATGCTGTAATCAGGTGAGATGCAGCAGTAGGAGGCAGGTCATAGTGGTATCAACCACTAGTCGAAGTAAGTCCTTGTCAAGGTTTGGACAAATGTTGAAGAATCCCTTTGTATCAAGAACCCAAGAAGTTGCATATGTGTCTAATTTAACAACTTGTCGGTTCTCTGAACCATTTATCTACACCCTGTCTGACACAGCAACTTCTTGGGTTCTTGATACAAGGGATTCTTCAACATTTGTCCAAACCTTTGGACAGGTTACTCGACTAGTGGTTGATACCACTATGACCTGCCTCCTCTGCATCTCACCTGATTAGCATTTAAGCCTCTCTCGGCCGTTGCACACTTCCACAAGATTGATGGACTGAACCATCGACTCAGGCCGAGGACTGATAACCTCAAACCCTCCTCTCCTTATACCTTCTACTTTGTATTGACTGATGAAGCCACTGTGTGGCGAAACGTTTCCACAATAAAGATACCCAAGTGTTGCATATGTGTCTAATTTAACAACTTGTCGGTTCTCTGAACCATTTATCTACATCCTGTCTGACACAGCAACTTCTTGGGTTCTTGATACAAAGGGATTCTTCAACATTTGTCCAAACCTTTGGACAAGGACTTACTTCGACTAGTGGTTGATACCACTATGACCTGCCTCCTACTGCTGCATCTCACCTGATTACAGCATTTAAGCCATCTCTACGGCCGTTGCTACACTTCCAACAAGATTGATGGACTGAACACATCGACTCCAGGCCGAGGACTGATAACCTCAAACTCCTCCTCTCCTTATACCTTTCACTTTGTATTGGACTGATGAAGCCACTGTGTGGCAAACGTTTCACAATAAAGATACCCAAGTGTTGCATATGTGTCTAATTTAACAAGTTATTATACTATCTCTTCCTTGTTCAATACTATGATACATAGGGTACAAAAACACGGCATTAATATCTATGTTCAGCAGTGCTTCCAGGCACGTCGGTTCCTCAGTTAAATTTCGGTGATAATGAGCTGGACCTCGTTTCTGTGGCCTATGCAAGCAAAGATCTGGTTGTCTG
The DNA here is from genome assembly GCA_009830355.1 of Cherax destructor. Classification (NCBI taxonomy): domain Eukaryota; kingdom Metazoa; phylum Arthropoda; class Malacostraca; order Decapoda; family Parastacidae; genus Cherax; species Cherax destructor. The sequence goes on along the minus strand of WNWK01020568.1, from coordinate 10,969 downwards.
TGCTACACGTGTATTTGTGCTTGCTTCACCTCGTCTAAACTTCAGAATGCCGGGTCACCATTTGGAGAAGACCCGGGCCGGATGTACCGGCGAACCTACAATAACAATAAACTTCAGAAAGTTAATTGACCTCTATGTCAACGTCATCTTTTTCAAGTACTAGGACAAGTTCTTTAATGCTTTGGCATGGTTTTGGGCAGCTCCATTAATGCTGTACTAGTGAAGATATTCACGGAGAACCTCAAAACAGACTGATTCAACTTCATCATTCCCAACACCATGACTTGGTTACAATGCATGGATGATATCAGGAGCTTGACGGGTGAGGGCAGACTCCCCTTCCTTGATATCCTCTACGGGACACTGTGCGATGATGCTCTTTTCTTCAGAGGGAATAGGAGACTCAATAACTAGAATGTCTTGACACACTTTTATTCTTACTTTGACACACCAAGAGATTAGCAATTTTTTAAAGAGACCTCCACATTTAAAATCCTGAATCATTCGAAAAGGAAATTTAGGACTGATATTAAAGAAACCTCCACTTTCTGGATTTTTTCATCCAAGACTGCAAGATACAGGGCTCGGGCCATCCTACTCGCCACTTCCACTGGAAGGACAACTAAGAAGTACCTAGTATCCCCATGCGGTGCATTATATCAGTCAATGACCTAACCAGGAATAAACCCTAAATTTCTTCCCCAGTTTCTTTTGCTGGGGTTTACACGGTTAAATGCAGTCACTGCAATAACAAATGTATGAGGGAAATTGAAAGAAACCTTTCGATCAGGTTGAGTTTACACAGATACGTATGCAGTAGAGGTGACCAGGGTAAGCCTTGCACAACCCATGGGAACGCTGAAAGCCACCTGATGAACCAGAACCAGGCCCAGTTAATTATCACCGAACTTGAGATGAGGCGACAGTGCCTGAAACCATCACTGATCTCAGTCTGTGGCACAATTAAATAAAACTCGGAAGTTACAGGATCTCCATTACCTTGACTAGCATAATTCCAGACAACACTTCGGCTTGTCCATACCGTGACACGTCCATCAGGTGTCCTCAATTCCAGTCAACTTGATCCTGATCTGACCGCTGCTTATAACTGACCTGATGTGACTTCGCTCACATGTGCCTTGATTTAATGTATGGTATTTCTTGCGGACTTTGTATCAGAGGGGTGAACAAGCCCACATAAACGAAATGTATCAGAAGGGTGAACAAGACCACACAAACGAAATGTTTAAGTAAATGTCTTAAGTGTTTACAAATGTATGCTTATCTTTATATAATCCTCAGTTAACATCTTGTATTATAACTTATTGTTCCCAAATATAGTCTACATCTTGTATTCTAACTTCCAGGTTCTAACGTACAGTTTACTTCATGTATAATAATTTCTGGGGTTCCAACATTATGTTTGTACCAAAATTCTGTCTGTACAAACAGTCTGTCTATAAATAAAAAAAAAAGTCACAATATCGTGACTGGAACAATACACAAATAACCCGCACATAGCAGAGAGGAGCTTACCACGACGTATCGATCCGACTTGGACCATTTACAAAGTCACACTAACAAAAAGGAGAGAAGGAGGGAGTATATATATATGCCAGCAGACAGAGGTGATAGTAGTAGTAGTGGAGTCAGTCAAATACTAAGATAGAGGAGCACTGCAAGGGAGCTAGGGGCTCACAAAAGGTAGGAACAAGAACACAAAGGAAGTGGGGAAATAAATAATGGACCAAATACCCAAGGCAGAAGAAAGAAAACCCAAAGGAGAAAGGGAAAAAGGAGAAGGGAAAAATAATCAGGTTAAGTCACGGGTGTTATGAAGTTTGGAGCATTTTACAAAGTAATGGGAAAGGAAGGCATTTACAGAGACAAAGCCCCGACTAAGATTCATACAAGGAAAGTTGTGTATAAGGGAGGATTCAACCAGACGGCGACTGTGAAAGTTAGAAGTGGGGTAGACAGTTTTGGCACAAGACCAGTCAATAGGATGATTGTGATCTCTGACATGACAGAAAAGAGCATTATTTGTGTCGGCAAACCTAACACTACTTTTGTGCTCCTTGAGCCTGTCAGAAAGAGAGCGGCCAGTTTCTCCAAAGTACTGAAGAAGACAAGAGGAACAAGAAATAGAGTAGACACCAGGAGCATCTATAGAGGGAGGGGAGGTATGAACTAGATTGGTGCGAAGAGTGTTAGTCTGGCGAAAAGTAAATTTGATGTCTAAGGGACAGAGAGAGTTGTTGAGAGTAGAAAGACTGGAAATGTAGGGAAGGCAGAGGACAGGAGAGTTCCCAAGAGTTTGGGAGAGAAGAAAGTCCGTTTAGCACGTGAGAAGGCAGTCTATGAAATGGGAACGGTAGTCAAGTCTGACCGAAACGTCGTCGTAAGCTCCTCTCTCCTATGTGCGGGTTATTTGTGTATTCTGTCTATATCAAAATTTTGTCTATACTCCCATTAACTAGACAGGTTGCAGTGTCCTACACAGGATTAAAGCTTCACAAACATTTAAGAATGATCTATTTATACTACAGTTTTGTGATAGCTAATACAGGAAGCGATATCGTTAATATTATAATAACTAGTGAAGATCAAATTTCGTCAGTAGTATGATAACAAGAAATATAGTTGATAGAACGGTAACCAATTCAAGAGAAATGTCGTTGGTCGTATCACTGCTAGTGCAGATTAGATATCGTCGATCACATGACTAGTGCAATAAAGATGTCGTCGATCAGTAGTGTAGGAAATTTTTCGTCAATCAATTGGCTGGTGTAGGATAGATACCATCTATTGCATGACGACTAATATAGAAAAGGTATCGTCGATGGAATCATTGCAACTCTTGCACCACCAACTCAAGCCTCCGTTGTTGTCGACGATTGAATTTCAAATGAAACCTCGACTCCGCAACGTAACGCGGCGGGATGGCTGAAGGGTTGACTAGCTGGGCTGGTGTCTGTCTGGATGGCTGAAGGGTTGACTAGCTGGGCTGGTGTCTGTCTGGATGGCTGAAGGGTTGACTAGCTGGGCTGGTGTCTGTCTGGATGGCTGAAGGGTTGACTAGCTGGGCTGGTGTCTGTCTGGATGGCTGAAGGGTTGACTAGCTGGGCTGTTGGCTGCCTGTATTGCTAGGTGGTTGGCTGGCTGACTGAATGTGTTCGTGGGTTTCTGGTTGCCAAACTGATTGTTTGGTTGCTTGATTGGGTGGAGTGTGTGCTGATTGGATGGTTGAGTCATTGGCTACATATCTCGTATGCTGGTTGGCTGGCTAGCTGGCTGATTACTTGGCTAGCTGGCTGATTGCTTGGCTGGCTGGCTGGCTAGCTAGCTGGCTGATTGCTTGGCTGGCTTTCTGGCTGTTTGGGTTCTCCATCAGGTTGGTAGCTATCACAAATGTATCCCACTGCTCCAGCAAGCAATCAGTGAAGTGGTTCTCTGCCATGACTTCTTTTCCTCGCCTTCAGCAGAGCAGGAAGACGCGTGATGCCAGGAGAGTCCAAAACCCCTAGACAAATGTGTGTGTGTGTGTGTGTGTGTGTGTGTGTGTACGTGAAAGAGAGAGGGAGGGAGAGAGAGAGATTGAAACTGAGACAGAAATAATAGCAGTGAAAAATAGACAACTTGACCAAACAAGAGAGGAAAAATAATAGTACTTCATTGTGAAATGATATTGATAGAGGAGTGTACTTATCTAGTAGTACAAGTATGTAGACGTACATTCTTTACATAGTATTTTACCAATTATCGTGTTCAACAACCTGATGATGGTAAAGTATGTGGCTCACTACCATATACTATTACCCACTGATAGTACAGTAATTTCCCTCGTACTAGGAAGATATTTTTCCACTTAACTGTATACTATTAACCAGTGATACTAGAGTATTTTCAACAATACTGCATACTATTAACTAGTGACATTACAGTGGTCAGTACGCTGACGTCAGTGGGCAATAGAAATCATTCTGTCCTAAGCTGTCTGGGGATTAGCGTGGGGTGTTATTGAGCACCATGGCTTGCTGTAGGGTTTTAGAATCTCAGGTTAAAGTGTTGAAGAAGGAGGTTCTACTTCAGGAGGAAAATAGGAGGCTGAAACTTCGCCTAGATGGGTTTGGGAGTGAGATGATTGGATCTGGTAAGGAGGAAAAGGTTACCAGCAGTGAGTTGGAGAGTGGCAGCCGCTTTAAATGGCAAGTGGTTCACAATTCAGGAAGAAGCATCAAGATAAGGAAGGTTAACAGAGGAAGATTTGAAGGTAGGAAATCGATTCTCTCTTCTCAGGACGAGTTTACTATAGTGGTTAGTGAGGGTAAAGGTACCACTGACTCCCCTGCTATTCTAGGTAAGAACATTCTGGTTGTGGGAGCCTCCCAGGTAAGATGTATGGACCGTGTTGTTTGTAACAGAGATAGGAAGGTTAGACAGAGAGTGCGTTTCCCAGGAGCTGGTGTTGGATAATATTATGTCAAGTAATGGGAACAAGCCCATTATATGTCTTAGTGCTGGTGGAAATGACATCAGGAAGGGCAGGAGACAGGATATGCTGCTTAATTAAGTACAAGTCAGCCATATATGTAGTCAGGTCTAAGGGAGGGGTCCCAGTCATATGTACCATTTTGCCTAGAAGAGGAGTGGGCAATGAATGGATGTCTAGGGCAATTGGTATAAATTGCTGGCTAAACAGGTACTGCAACGAACTTGCAATCCCATTCATTGATAACTGGGACAAATTCTATGCCAAACCTGATATGTATGCAAGGGATGGGTACATCTCTGGGGCCAGAGGGTTGCATTAGCCAACTCGATTGAGGGCCATTGCTGACTTGTCTAGGACTTTAAACTAATAGATTATAGAGGTATGGGTGTGTGTGCAGTACCAGGATACCTCAGGGATATGTTTAGAAGACAATATTCAAAATAAAGTTGCTAGTAAAGGCAAAGCAATTGATCAACAAAGACAGACAGTGAGGGCAGCGAGTGACTAGCTCCCTTAAGGTTTTCTATGCTAATAGTAGGAGTCTATGAAATAAGATAGATGAGCTAAGATTACTTGCAAGTACAGGTATATAGATATTATTGCTATAAGGGAGACCTGTTTCAACCTGAAAGATAGAGAAATGCCGTCTGAATGCAACATACTGATAGGTCACTGATAGGGTCAACAGGAAGGGTGGTGGAGTGGATGGACGTCAGAGATAATTTAAATTTTTATTCGACAAAATATAAGATTAAAAACATCGGACACAGAATCTGTGTGCTCGGCTTCTCGAGGGTTGAGAAAATTTTTTTTAGGTGGATTTATAAAAAGCTTGATAGGGAGTGCAGTAAGCTGCTGTGGAACGAAATTCATAGGCATCTAGATATGAAAATATTTAAATGGATTTTAACTTTAGACTAATGATTGGAACAATGTACAAAAATCTTGAGTCTAGTGACGTTGTTAATATGGTTCAGGATTGCTTTTAAAACAGTTGTACAGAACCAACTAGAAAACCCTTGTTTTTAGTTCTTGCCAACAAAGAATCACTAATTGATAATCTTGAGGTTAATGATGATCTTTGAAAGATCCAAATCATTTAGTTTAATATATCATGGAATTTCCCTAAATAACTCAATCAAGCTCTGTCCCAGACTTCTGCTTTGCCATTTCATGGGACGAGAAATTACCTGGTGGGCTGAACTGGAATGACGTTTTTCAGAGCATGGTCTAGCTGCCTGGCCAATTTATGTTCCAAGTAGGGAAATTAGGTCTAACAAAATGATCCCAAATGGATTAACAATAGTTTAAAACATCATTGGTCAAAAAAACAGTCATATAGGCATATTAAAAGAGGGATGGCAAATTTAAAAAATCAATATATTCAAATATGAGAGAAAAAAAAAAGGGAAAAAGAAAAAACAAAAGGATTATGAGGCTAAAGTCCAAAAGGGGATTGAAGACTAACCTAAAGAGTTCTTTCAGGTATACAAAGTAGCTTAGGGCAAGATAGGCCCCTTTAAAGTAACTCAGGTCAGATCACTGACAGTGATTAGGAAATGTGTGAAATTTCAACACTTGCTTCCTCTCAGTTTTTACACAGAAAGATACTACGAAATTCAGAAACATACATTATGTAGAACAGGACGATAATAAACTATGCACGATTGGGGTAAAGTGACATGGTCCTCAGACAAATGGAAATAAAACCTAACAAATCCCGGCCCTGATGAACTGTTTGCAAGGATTTTAAAAATGTAAAACTTAGCAAAAACCTTCCGTAATCTTTTCACCATATCACACAAACTGGATAGTTTCCAGACAAGTGGAAAAGGGCAAATGTAATACCTATTTACAAAGCAGAGACAGGTCCTTAGCTTCAAACTAAGGGAATCAAACTATGGAATCAATAATTGCCAGACAATTCGTAGCCATCTTGAAAAGGGATAAATTTATTATTGAATCTCAACATGGTTTTAAAAGGGCATTCAGCCTTACGATTTACTAACTTTATTTCCCAAGGTATTTGGGGGGTAGATCATGGTAATAATAATATTGTATATAGGTTTCAGAAGGCTTTCGATGAGTCCCACATCAGAGGCTATCGAGGAAAGTTAAAGCACACGGAATAGGATAATTTTTTCCCGGGTAGAGGCATGGTTGACAAATAGGCAGCAAAAAAGTTTGCATAAATGGGGAAAATCAGAGTGGGGCAGTCACAAGCGGTGTTTCACGGGGTCAGTGTTGGGCCCCCTTTTTTTCCAATTTACAAACGACATAGATGAGAGAATAAACACGACATAAGCAAATTTGCTGATGACCCAAAATAGGCTGTCGAATTCCTTCCAGAATGATTTGAATAGACTGATCAAGTGGTCGAAGAGTGGCAGATCAGTTGATGACAAGAAAGTTTTAAACGTTGGACAGGAAAATAACCATGCCACATATAAACTAAATATTGGTTCTAATATTACTGATTGGATAATTATTTAAAAGTTTTGGTTTTGCATAATCTGAAAATATGACAACAGTGCATAAGTTTCAATAAAGCGAACAGAATCCTTGTTCATATCCCAAAACGCATAAATAATAGAAGTCCTCAGGTTGTTCTTCAACTCTATATATCTTTGGGTTGAGCCTCATTTGGTTTTTGCAAGGTTTTCCCATTCAAATGGATATAAATCACTGGGAAAAAGTACAAAAATTTACCCCCTGTATTAAATCATTTAGTTTGGGAAGGATATAGGAAAACGGGTTTTGGTTAGACTTGTGGATGAGGGGAACAAACCCCCGGGAATACCGTCAAGAACCCAAAACGTTATGGGGTTTTTTTAAAAATAGTTTAATAAATGCATAAGTTTGTTTTGGGGTGGGTGTGAGTTGGATCTGACAAGCTTGTGCTAATAGGTTTGATGCCTTTTCCCCCTTTTTAAAATGGAGGGGCCCGGGACATGACTTTTGGGTCAGTGGAAAAAAACCGGTGGTCCCCGGAGCTGCCCAAAAGGGCCAGCAGGCCTGCTGAAATTTCCTTCCCTTCTTATGTTTTTATTAACTATTGATAGTACCCTTTTTTTTATTTACAAGAAACTTTTTCCCTAGTGATAATACACCATTTTCTCCTTTCCCGTTATTACTTCCAAAATTTAAAGGATTTTTTTCCCTTCCCGTTTTGGGTGATAGTAAAAAGAGTTTTCAAATTTTCCCTTATGTTCCCCACTGATAATACAAAATTTCCCCCTTTAAATTCTTTTAATTATATGAAAATCAGTATTTTCCTCCTTTACTTAGTATTACCCAGGGGAATAAAAAAGTGACCCCGTCAGTAAAATGGAATTTATAAAAAAATTGTGATCTAGTTTTGTGATCCTAAACATTTTGTTTTTAAAAACCCGGCTAGGGAGGGTTTGTCCCCCAACGGAGGTGCCTTGATGTTTATTTTGGGTAAAAGGGCTCTTGATCCATGAATCTAAAGGGAAATTTTCCCCCTTCCCTTTTGAACAAACCTGATTACCTACCATTTAAGACGCCTGGCCCCTAAAATTTAGTTTTTAAACCCCGAATGCGATAATTATAATCTTGATGTTTGATTATTTTTCCCTTTAAAAATTAAATTTTTATTTCTGATTATTTTATGTTTTCATACCTATGTTGTTAAATTTTTTTTGGGGGGGTTTGGGGGGGGGGGGGGGGGGTTTTTTTGGGCAAGGGTTTGGGGGGGTGTTGGTTGGGGCCCTTTTTTAAAAGGGGGGGGGGGGTTTTGTTGGGGGGGGTTTTTTTTGGTTAAATTTTGGGGGGGGGGGGTTTTTTTGGGGGGGCCAAAGTTTTTAATTTTTTTGGGGGGTTGGGGGTTTTAAAATTTTTTTTTGGGGGGGGGTTTTGGGGGGCCCCCAAAAAAAGGGGGGGCAATTTTGGGGGGGGGGGGTTTTTGGGGGGTGTTCCTTTGGGGGTTTGGGGCCCGGGGGGGGGGGGGGGTTTTGGGGTTTTTAAAAAGGGGGGGGGGGGAAAAAAAAAAAATTTTTTTAAATTTTTTGGGGGGGGTTTTTGGGGGGTTTTGGGAAAGGGGTTTTTTTTTAAAAAAACCCCCTTTTTAAAAATTTTTTTTTGGGGGTTTTTTTAAAAATTTTTGGTTTTTGGGGGGTTTTTTTTTTTTTAAATTTTTTTTTTAAGGGAAAAAAGGGGGGGGTTTGGGGGTTTTTAAAAAGGGGATTGGGGGGGGTGGGGTTTAAAAAGGGGTTAAACGGGTTTGGGGGGTTTTGGGGGGGTTTTAAATTTTTTTTTTAAAAAATTTTTTTTTTTTTGGGGGGGGGAAATTTTTTTTTCCTTTTTTTTTAAAAAAAAAAAAAAATTTTTTTGGGGGGGGGGGTTTTTTTTTTTTTTGGAAAAGGGGGGGGTGGTGGTTTTGGGGGGGGGAAAAAAAAAGTTATCGAATTTTTTTTGGGGGGGGGGGGCCCGGGTTTTTGGGGGGGGAACCAAATTTGGGGGGGAAAAAAAACAAGGGGAGGGGTTTGGGGGTGTGTCAGGTAGTGGTGTGTTGGGGGGGTAGTCTAAAGTTTGAGTAAATGTCATGGTGGGGGTGTTGTGTGGGGGATCTAGCACACCCCGTTGCTCATGCATGTCATCCTTGGTTGTCAGTCATGTTGCTTCAGACAGTAATGGCAAGACGACATTCGAACCAGCACTAATTATTCGGGAGGCCTCTGCAGGCAAAAATCATCTTGCAGCGTCATTAATTACTGTGGATAATTAGAGGATGGTCGTTGAGCGTAACGAAGTTATGTTACGCTAAAACCCTTGGGAGAACACAGCCATGTCCAGCCACAGCTTGACTGCACACAGCCGTTGGCTATGACACAACTAAGTTAGGTCAGAGATTGCTGAACAGCTATGTGGACAAAGTTTTAGAGGTTACACAGCTGTATCTAGAAACAGCATAAGCGAACAGTTATGCTTGGTCACAGCTTCAGCATAACACGGTAATGTTTGTTCACAGCTTCAGCATAACACGGTAATATTTGGTCACAGCTTCAGCGAACCTCCGTGACTGCTTGATGTTTGTTATGTGGATTAAGTTTGAGGGCAAAATACAGTTTAATGGTCCTGCTGAGTTTCCTAAGCAGCAGCGCAACTAGTCATTTCAGCAGCAGATGATACACGTATTAAACTGAGCAGGTATATATGACCTTGGGCTGATAACGTCACCATAAAGGCTAAATTCTCCATTTTGATAGTTTTTCAATGGCTTGTGTTTCGTGTAATAAAAGTGTAACTTCGCGGTACAACAGTATTAGAGGTATCTTCTCATTACGACTTTAAATAAACACCGAAATATATAGGAAAATACATTTTCGAGTTAAAAGCAGGCATGAAATATATCCATGAAAATTGATGCTATTAGTCTGAAGTTGCTTGAATTAGTGTTTATGCGAAGCAAGATACGCAAAAGTGTGCACTCGAATAAGGATTCACACACAAACACCAGTGAAGAGGCGGGGCCAGGAGCTTGGGAAACGACTCCTGCAACCACAAAGTGAGCACACACACACACACACACACACACACACACACGGTCCGGAGTTCGAATCTCCTCCGGTACGGCTGGAAAAAACATTAGGACGTGTTTCCCTAAGACACCTTCTTTCCCCGTTCACAATTTTTGTATATTTTATTTAAAATAACAAAAACCCTATACAAACATTGACATGTATAATCGAAAAATCACCTTAATACAATAATGTTTTCAATATAGATACACACATACAAATGAACTCATGAACAGAACTGATACCCAAAATTTTATAGATAAAACTACACTTAATCTTGACAAACATCAAAACCGAAAACAAAGGATAAACATAACTCATTCAAAGGTATAGACGAGAAACATTACCAAAACCTCGCACAACAAACTAAACTAAACATAGTTACATAAAATGTAAATCACCACTACCGTAACTGGAACCCTCCCCCAGAGAAGTTTTTTTTTTTTTATTAAGGAAACATGACATACAGTTACGGACATGTATACAAAACCAGTCGATTGTTATTCAACGACTTATGCAAAGGTATACGAAATAATACACTTAATATGACACTAAATAATACATTGACATTCCTAAGGACTCTAAACGTCCCCTAATATATATACCAAAATACCACTATTGCACAAAGAAAACTTATACCTACCATAATGCCTAATCATGCTATAAAAAATTTTTGGTAACACAGCACAACCTCTATCCACCATTGATTCCTGACAAAACACTCCATTACTCCCGCACTTAAACACTTTTAAGGACATCCTGTCAAAATGAACACGAGAGGGTCATAAGACTACGACCCTACCCAATTATGAATAAACATGACAACTTAACATAAAAATGGGAAAATATTTTTTTTTTTATTTAAATAAAACATTATAAAAATGAAATGGGAAAACATGTAAGAATAGGCAAAAGACACCCAAATTAAAAATCC